>OZ034978.1:19044952-19249952 GCA_964030785.1 Siderastrea siderea | reverse complement strand
TCTCAAGACAGCCCATAGCTTTCTGTTCAAGACCGGAAGAGAGGGGGGGGGGGGCACTCCTAGAAATTTGTACAGTGGGTGAAGGGACTGCGTCTTTAAATCCCACCCAGAGCTCAAGATAACGAGAGGATAGAGATAATGTTCGAGACAATGACCAAGATAATTGACCTCTACTGCCACCGCTATAGGGTTCACTACCTTTATATTCAGAAAACCAATTACAGTACACTCCTTCTATCTCGAGCATGCAAGGGAATGCAAAAATTGTTCGAGATGACGGGAGTTTGAGATAGCTAATAGTAAATGAAAGGTAACAAACAAGCAACATCGACCATGGGAAACAAGTTTCAGTTAGAGCGGGGGATTCGAGATAGCAGGGTGTACTGTATACAGGGAAACGGTCTTCAATTCTAACCTCATCGATCCCGTTGATCAGAAGAACAAGGCTGAAGCTCCAGAACAAACACACTGACTTCTAAGTAAGGAAGCCGATCATGTATGCCCGCGGCTGCGTTATGCACTATGTGTAAACAAATACTCCAGCCTGTGAATCGAACGGCTTAGGTTTCTTATTAGATTTGACACATTAGATCGAGTTACGTTTCTTAAAATATCTGCTCATGACCTTAGAAGTAATTTGAATCTACAGACAGAAGTGCCTTGATGTATCATCAGAAAGACTCAGTACATTGTCAGTACTAATATGAAAAGGCTTGAATGGAAAATAGTGAGGAGAATTAATGATTCGAGCTGAGGATACGTTATTTTGAGACTGCCCCACAAAATTGATACCTGATTCAGAAATAAAGGTAGTATAAATGACATGTTATTTTTTAAGTAACTGAACTACTTCTCTACTTCTAGTTCTTTCTTTGAAGCCAGAGGGGAGAGCCGCGAGGGTGGAGAGAGCTGAGGGGGTTCGGAGGAAGTGAGGAGTACAAAAAAACTACAGTGGAACCCAATATAACGAAGTGCCAAGGGACTGGCGAAATGAGTTCGTTATATGGGGTTCTTCTCCATACATTTGACTTTTACTGGACTGAAAAATATCGTTCGTTTTTCCGGCGCGGAGTCTTCGTCAAAGATACTCCCTTCCAGTAGGTTATATAGTCCGGTCATATGGTGAAAAAATTGTCCACTTGGGGGGAAAAGCATCAAACTCGGCACAATGATACTACCAGATGGACGGATCATTTTTAGCTATGGACCCATCCAAACACACACAGGGGGAGGCACAATGTGCCCTTGGGGGGAGAGGTTTGGGCCGTTTTGTTCTATAGTCCATCTATATGGTGAAAAAATTGTGCACTTGGGGGTAAAAGCACCGAATTTGGCATGGTAATAGTACTTATGTTGCTGAACAAAATTGGCTATGGACCCAGGCGGATTTCTGCTGGGGGGGGAGAATTTTGTACTTAGGGTGGTGGGGTAGTTGCAACTTTCAAAGAAATTGCTGCAATTTAAGAGAAAGCTGTAACGTTAACCCGAATTTGCCATATTAGTACGGCGTGATGTCCAAAGAAAGAAAGGGGGGAACACAACTTAGGGGGGAGGGGTGGCAGCATATATCTTTGTTATTGTATTTTCGGTTTAGTTTCTCTTGTGAAAGGAAAAACAATAATCTGCCTTGAAAACCAGCAGAATTATAATTCAGATTTAGCGAACAGTTTCACCTGTGGCCTCATGCGAGAGCATCCTCCATGGTGGAGTTCGGGGGTGGGTGGGGTAGCTGTGCACCTCGGCGTAGAATGCACAATTTCGTTTCGTATATTATCTGAAAATTGACAATTGTATGGAATACAACTAAATATTATACAACGTTTATGTTATTTATTCTCATGTTAACAGTTAAACCATGTACAAAAATTAATTAGGGGATGAATCTGCAACACTGTCACGGATCTTAGCAGCATTTTGAGTCATATTCGAATATTTCAAATGCTACAAGTGTTAGTTTAAGTGAATGATGTAGACAACCATGTCAGGTCAGTGAGCTTTATCTTGTAAAGTTGTTGAGCTTAATTCTCTCCCTTGCATTCCCCACTGCATTTACAAAGCGCAGTGCAAGACATTCCAGCTTTTGGACATTTGTATCGTCCTTTGCAACCTCTCTCAGCTCTGCACCCACACTTCACAAGCTCCTGGCATACTTTTGATGCTTCAGGTAATGTAGTCCACCGAGGGTGTCATGCATCTTACTCGGATTTTGTCCACCCCATTCACTAGGAGAAGGTAGCTCAGGATTAGAAACCAAGCACCGCCCCCAACAATGTTAACCTTGGTATGACACTCTCTCGTTGTGCTGTAATAATGCATCAGCAGTAGGGAATTTTCTCTAGGGTTCTTCCCTTCCGTGCAAATAGAGCTTTTCTGTCATCATTGACTCTTTGGCACTGGCTTGTCTGGTCATACATCAGAACTACAAATCTCTCAAGCACAGGCATAGCATCTAGGACATACATACAAACATCACCTTTATTTCACCTCGGATTTACAAGGGTAGCTGTATAGCTAATTTCTCCGAGAAAGAAAAGACGAAGAAAAAATAAATAAATAAAATAGTATTAATAATAAAAATAAAATCATATATTATATACAGTACATTAAAATACTATTTACATAGGTAACAATTGCATTGACGTTCAAAAGAAATTTGGCATATTTTAGTTTTGAACTTATTCAAGGACGTTAGTGACCTCAGGTCCTCTGTTAGTTTGTTCCACATGTTTGCAGTAGTGTGTCTGAAGGAATGAAGACCATAAGTGGTTGTGTTAACGTATGGGATAACAAGTTTCCTTGATCCTCGTAAGTTGCGTTCAGTATTTCTCATTTGAAAGAGATCACGCATGTGCTTTGGCATCGTTTCGAACTGGATTGTCTTAAAAACTGTTTTCATCATGTCTTGGCATCTGATACTATACAGATCACTAGAATTAAACTTGTTCAGTAGCTCCTGGACATCCTGCATAGTAGGCTTAGGCAAAAAGCTCGTACTAGTACAGCACACCAAGAGAGTGGCATACCAAGCTGAACATTGTTGGGGACAGTGCTTGGTTTCTAATCCTGAACTACCTTCTCCTAGCCTGCATGGGGATGGGAAAAATCCGAGTCAGATGCATGGCAGTCTTGGTGGACCACCCTACCTGAAGCATCAAAAGTACACAAAGAGCTTGTGAAATGGAAATTGTGGGTGCAGAGCTGAGGGAGGTTGCAAAGGACGTTCTAAATGTGCAAAAGTTGGAATGTCTTGCGCTGCACTTTGCAAATGCGGTGGGGAATGGGAGGGAGAGGATTAAGCTCAACGACTTTACATTCGCCCAGAATGCCGCAACACATCCTGGACTTTTACGCCCTTTCCCGCGCGAACATTTGAAAGTTCATTAGCGAAAGTACACAAAATAACAAAGAAAGTTGGGCAAAAACGGTCAGCACCACTCGGAAGTTCTACTTTTATGGGAAAACGGCTACGTTTACTAGTTAGTATTCATATGGCTTTTGTAGAATGGGTGTTAATAGAGCAAATGCGACTGTTTTTATATGTGTAGCTGTTTGGGAAGTATTATCTTTTTCGGCCTCAAATGTAGCTATTTTCTCGCTCTGTTTGTATGGGAACGACACTTTTAGATTGAAAATCTCGAGAAATGAGATGTAAGCAAGTTAGCATTCATATGGTTATTTATGTTTGACATTTAAAGAATCACTTGCCGAGTTTTCGCGCAAGTCTGACCGTTAGAAGTGTTATCGTTTTTAGCTTTTCTGAAACCAACTCCCGCAAAACTGGCCGTACTTGCAATTACGTCCCACAGAGCCCCCCACGGGAGTTGATTTGAACGCTTTTAAACTTCCCGCGAGTGTTCTAATGAATTCATAACTGCGCCTCCATAAACAATATTACAGCAAACCATGGTAATTAAGCATTGTATTGCAGTGTGAGTCAGTAAAGTGTGACAAACTTAAAACACCAGAATTCCGCTAAAAAAATAAAAAAACACACACATACATGTATTTTCGCGATCGCGATCGCTGTATGTTACGTCGATCTCCACGATAATTGCGATCATAAACAGCTTAACGAACACCTCGCCTCTAGTTGTGCGGATTTGATTGAGTCTAGCTAGCACGCTTAATCACAAACAAAGGCCAAGGCAGTTTTTTTTTGCCTCGCGCATGGCTAACCTTTCACGCTCATTTCATTCGCGCTTCAGACAGACAAAGCGTGAGAAATAATTCTCGTGGCGGGTAAGTAATGCTTCGCGATCGTCTCAACTGCTTTAAAAACCGCTGCTCCTCAACGTGGATTATAAAATTTTGACTAAAGCAATTGCGAAGAGACTAGAAAAAGTACTACCTAGCATTATCAACCCTGACCAAACCGGATACGTCAAGGGTCGTTACATCGGTGAAAATATAAGGCTAATTCAAGACCTCATGTTTTACACAAAAATGTTGGATAAACCAGGCGTCGCAATATTTTTGGACTTCCGAAAAGCTTTCGATACAATTGAATGGAATTACATCAACGCTGCTCTAAAATTTTTCAGTTTTGGACCGGACCTATTAAACTGGTTCACCGTATTATATAATCAAGTGTCCAGTTGTGTCCTAAACAATGGTCATGCATCTGAATTCTTCCTCCTGCAACGAGGAGTAAGACAAGGTTGTCCGTTATCTGGTCTTTTATTCGTAATCGGAATTGAATTATTTGCCAGAGCGTTAAAAAATGACCACACAATCAAAGGCATCGAAGTAGAACAAAAGGAAATTAAAGTTACGCAATACGCTGATGATACCACAGTCTTCGTGCGTGACCGTGAGTCGGTAACGCAGCTTCTAAAACTCTTAGAAGAATTCAAAGTGAATTGTGGACTGGAAATTAATACCACCAAAACAGAGGCGTTGTGGCTAGGTTCCTGGCGAAACAACAAGGAAACTCCTTATAATTTCAAATGGCCGAGGGAGCCTGTGCACGCCCTCGGTGTGCACTTCTCTTACGACGAACAACAGGCGAATAAGTTAAACTTCGAAGAAAAGGCCCGCAATTTAGAAACAATACTTAATGCCTGGAGAAGAAGAAACCTTACTTTGATCGGTAGAATAAAAATCGTGAAAACCCTGGGAGTAGCTAAACTTATATACGGTACATCCGTTTTATCCATTCCAGAACATTTTGCAGAGAGAGTCAACAAGCTTATCTTTAACTTCATATGGGAAGGTAAAACCGCAAAAATTAAAAAGAGGACGATCATTGCTGAAAAGAATCATAGTGGATTAAAGATGTTAGACTTCGAAATAATGGAGAAAGCTCTGAAAATCGCTTGGATTAAAAGAATACATGAACAAAGCGATGCTTCCTGGAAAACAATTCCCGAACAAGCAACAAGTCATTATGGTGGTCTTTCATTTTTAACAAAGTGCCGTTACGACACTAAGCTACTCGACCTACGAAAACTCCCTGTTTTCTACCATTCCGTACTAAAGTATTGGCAAGAATATAAACATTTAACCTCCTTTGAGGAAAAGAACCCGGAAAATGAGATCATTTGGAACAACTCTAGTATCCTGGTTGACCAAAAGCCGATTTTTTATAGCGCCTGGTTTAAAAAGGAAATTATACATGTCAAGGACCTGTTAAATGAAAATCGAGATTTCCTCTCTCTAGCTGACTTTAAACAAAAATTCAAGGTCAACAATCCATTCACTATGTACTACGGTCTCATCAGAGCTATCCCGATCAGTTGGAAAATGTCAATTCGAAATTCATCTCGCAGTACCCAGAGCTCCCCTTCTGAAACCACACCATCAACAACAGTCATCTCCACTCGAGGGGCGTATAATGCTATTCTTGCTAGACGTTCCGCGACACCAACAAATGAAACTAAAATCTTGAAATACGGGTTTAATACAGAAAATATTCACAACATTTATTTACTCCCTTTCCGGGTTACCACAGAGGCAAAGCTAATTGCTTTCCAGTTCAAAATAATACATAATATTCTGCCTACTCGTGTCAGCCTACTCCGTGCTGGCCTAGTAGACGACGACATTTGCCCTATTTGCAATTCCGAGAGGCAATCACTTGTTCATATGTTCTATAGTTGCAGGGAATCGTCAATCTTTTGGGAACAGTTCACTCAATGGTGGAGCGAAAAATTTCTCGAAAAAATAACTTTATCAGAAGGTACGATTTTATTTGGGTGGCACCAAAACACTAGCAACGAGCGAGAGCTCAACTACATTCTTCTTATTGCAAAATACCATATTTTTGCAACTTGTATCTGCGAGGACAGGCTGAGCTTTGATCGCTTTCTTTTAAGACTGAAATCGAAATTAGAAGTTTTACGTAAAGTAGCCATAGCAAACAAAACGCTTCATAAATACAATGCTACTTGGGCACCTATACTGTAGGTTATTTTTTTTCTCCCTTCTTCTGTTTTACTTACATTTTTTATTTCTTGTTAATGTCAATTCCTTAATTTATTTAACTGTGTTGTAGTTTATCTGTAATGTATTATAAGTTTTCATGTATAATACGTATATATTTTGTATGTAGTGTAGGTATTGTTAGTGTTATTTGTTTGTTTGTTTGTTTTTTTTTTTTTACTGCTTGTAACGTAAGTTTCTGCAAAAAAAAAAAAAAAAAAAAATTATTCTCGTGGCGGGTAAGTAATGCTTCGCGATCGTCTCAACTGCTTTAAAAACCGCTTGGTCTGCATCAGGGGGGGCTGGCAGCTACCTTTGATCTTGCCGCTTTTGGCCTCTACATGATTGCCCCAGTAAAGAAATCTGTCAATCATTTGAAAACTCTAACGAGCATGCGCGAAGTGCAACGAAGTCTCGCGCGAACTACTCGAGAATATGTGTTTTTTTGTTCGTGGTGACTCGATTGTGGAAAAGGAATTCGTTTTTTGTTATTGTTTATTTGCTGTTAGTATTTTTGGCGACAGTACAGCGTTTGGACACCACATTTCTCTAAATTCTGGATCTGTGTACACTCTTGCTGTGTATTATCAAGAACATGAGCGTGATGGTTGTGTTATCGAAAACATAAACGTTCGCGGTGTCAACAGCCACTTGACCTGGGAAATGGCATTAAAGTTGCAGCTTTCGACCTTCCATTTCGATCCATTTCTGTTTCTGAGACCATCAAAATCGATGGAATGAAGGACCAGCTTTATTTTAGGTTAGTAGAGCAGTCAATATTGAATATGCAAGTGACAAGTTTCGGCCTGAGATTTTCCCAGTTGAGTGTTGCACAAACTACGCTCAAATTATAACTATATTCTAGCAGATGATTGTGGATTTCGTCATCTCAGGAAGATTTATAAGAATCTTTTCACCGTGGAAACTGTAGAATCTTCCAGCCAACAAAACGAAAAGAGGAGATTTCGATTGCGAGTCTTCTTTAAGTTTGTTTCACAATGAAGACACAAAATCGAATGCGAAGGCTTAGAATGTATTAAAAATCTGCTTGAACTTTCACATGCACTTGTCTGAAGTTTTTTGCGTCTTATTTACAGCTGTAAGCGTAATTACGTGTAAAACACCACGTTTATTTTATGGAATTCTTCTTTTTTTGGCTTGAGTGTTTCTTGGCGGCGGTTGTTTCTGCAAATATATTGGTTGGTTGCAGTTACAAGAAAAATAAGAACATTTGAGATGATAGAATTTTGCAACTGGAAAGGATAGCCTATAAAGGACAACCAACAAAAGAAGAATGCTTAACCTTATAAACAGAGCTGTCTGAGGTTTGCTTGTTTTGATAAGAAAACTTAAAGAACTGGCAAAGTAAATACACCTAGGTTTAGGAAAACTCCCTAGTTCCATATATTGTACTGACATGCTAAGTTTAATTCAATGGAAAATGCAATGAACTATCACATTTCCAAGCATTTTCCTACATTACGCATGCAACTGTCCAATGAGAAGGTTTATAAACATTTGCTAGGATAATCTGAAAAGATTGAAGGATTTGCAATTATATGATATTTTGTCTTTTGCCTGTAGCCTGTACAAGAAGCTTAATTCAAAGGAAAGACATTCAGGCCCATTTTTCTTAAGTGTCAGTGAAAAATTTGTAGTTTGAGTTCAGTAGCACTAGGTGAACTATGCAATAATAGAGTATTAGACAATGCAAAAGTTCTAAACTGTCCCTTCTGTTAAAAGAGCAATTGACTTCTGCTCACACCCTTTCAGACATTTGTACCTCTGATGAGGAAACGGTTCCAATTGCCAAGGAGAATTCAGTTTTTTTGAAGATGGACACATATGAAATAAATCAGGTGTGAACTGCCTGATGTAACAGATGTGGCCATAAGGGAAGGGCTTGCAGTTTTTAAATGTTTTAAACTTGAGCAGTTGAAAAGGCAAATTTGATCCTGGTCGAGACTGAATTTTTTCAAGTTTGCTTTTTCAACTGCTCAAGTTGAATGCATTTAACTGTGAGGATCATTATTTCAGAACTGTTACTGATAAGGTAGGGGAAAACAGGTCAAAACAGTGTTGTATTGCTGGGTGTCAAAACGAGGCTGGCATGCATTCAGTAACTGTTTATAAAGGAGATGTGAAATAACCCCAGAATGGCTGAACAACCATGGTTGCTCTAAGTGTGCAACAGTCCTTTTGAAGTGTTTTCAGAAAATTAAGCATTAACATAGCTGTCCATATATTTGTCATCAGTCAAAGTCCCTGTACAACCAAAACCTTTGCCCAAAACATATTTATCAACATGCACCTTGGATCACCAATGCCTGCCAGATCCAAAGTGATGGTGTGTTTGCCAGAGTATCTTTACTTTACAGACTGTCGGAACCTTCGCAAACTCCACCCCCAAATGATTGTTTTGTTTGCAAAAGCTGTTCAACATCAATTGCACTGTCAAAAAAAATTCAAGTCCCTTCAGAATTCAAATGCCAATTTTCCACAAACCCATTCATGGTGAAATATATGAAGCCTAGGTCACCAAGTAAATATGTGAAATGACTGGCTGAAGTATTGCTGTCAGTTGAGCAAACTGGCCCCTTTAAGTTTCAGTTCTCACCCCAGAGGTGTGATAGACAAAATCTAAATGAAAAATTATTTCACCTTTTTCTCCAAAATAATGAGCTTTATTATCAGGTACACCTACACACTGTAGGCAAGATCTGTGACTCACGTGGCGAAGTCAAAGAGCAAAGTGTTGTAAACATCACCTCTCAGCTTTTCACCATTTAAGGATTCTAGAGAGCTGTACATGAAAAAGTCTCTTGTGGACTGTAAGGTAGTAACATAACTTGGGCAAAACAAAAATAGTTTGGACCAACAAAACCTCCACAATTAATTGTTGACTCCTCCTGGGTAGTTCCTATAAAGAAAGAAAAATCTACAGTGTATGTAAATGAAACAAGGACAAAGTCTCGAGCGACAATTCTTAGTGAAAGAGGAGAGCGAATCTGGCCGCTGTGAAATGTGTCAGAAAATGCTTCAAAACTCGTAAAATCAGTACCAGAAAAAGCAGAAAGGGCAACCAAATCTACGGTGGCCCACAAGTATCACGGCAAAAGTTTCAAGTCAATACTGCACAATTAAAAAAAATACGCCAACAGTTACTTTAGTTTAGTCCCTTAAGTTTTAGGTAACTAACTTTATTTTGAAATTGACGAAAAAACGATTTGGTCGACACGGAAAAAGATTTTAATCGCCACGGTGAAAGTTTGAAAACTCGACGGCAAAAGTTTGTTAACACCACGGCAAAAGTTTGGGAACATCACGGCAAGAGTTTGTGAACACCACGGCAAAAGTTTGAAAACGCCACGACAAAAGTTTGAAAACGCCACGGCAAAAGTTTGTTAACACCACGGCAAAAGTTTGTGAACATCACGGCAAAAGTTTGCGAACGCCACGGCAAAAGTTTGAAAACGCCACGGGAAAAGTTTGAAAACGCCACGGCAAAAGTTTGTGAACACCACGGCAAAAGTTTGTGAACATCACGGCAAAAGTTTGTCGGCACCACGGCGGAAGTGAAATTTAAAGCGAAAATAAAGTCTCGTGCCATGATTAACAATGGCCAGTGACAGACCTACGCGACTGTCCAAAGCTTTTACAGTTTGGCTTTTACAAGCATGTCTTTAAGGGACTTTCCTTTCCTGTAAGAGATCAAATGAGGTTCCTTGAATATCTCTCTGAGTAATGGCTTGTTTTGTTGTTAAATGCCATTTATTGGAGGGTTTAACGTTCTTAGAGCCGTTTAAAATCTTTGTGCCATTGTGTGTGCTAGCTCTTTGGCAATTAGTCAGGTTTTTTCGCTCAGTTTAATTGCAAGGTTCTTCAAAGCCGCTTAAAAGAGTAATGTTTTCTGAAAGGATCCGTGAGTTTCTAAGTCCGTGAAATTTCATTTATTAAACCAAAAGACAATCTGTCCCTGGGGAGCGCCGAGCGCTCGCAGAGCGTATTCAAAACAGGGAAATAATTAATCCTAAGGAAAGCAGATAAATACACAACAACCGTCCTAATGAACAGAGAAGACAAAACACCGAATCTTTGTTCAAAACTACAGTACATAGCGTGTACATGTATCTGTCGGAAAATGTTCTTCTTCAGTGGGGAGCAGGAAGGAGAAACTGGTGAGAGTACATTCTTGGCACGCCGCTTCACAGACGCTTTAAGCTAACAGACATTGACTAATTTTGTCTCGACGGAAGGCTCATGTATATTTTTCCTCCATTAGCCCGCTACGGACAAATAAAATGGACACTTTTCTCTGACCCGAGTGACATTAGCTTCCATAAAAATTTAACCTAGCTCAGCTTACTATTAATTTACGGAGAGTGGTTATCTGTGTACAGTGTACTGAATATTTTCATTTTAGTCTGTCTGGCTGAGCTGAAAGTGAAAATGTTAGTGCAAAGTAAAGTTACAGACCATTTGAATAGACTATGTTGTGCCATAAACCAGCATATTTAAATAATTATTCCAATTGATTTATTTATTCCATATTTAATAACAAGTAGAAACCATCAACCGACAATAACAATATTCTCCATGCAGTCACGCAATCTGATTTGTACCATCACAATAATAAGACGTCACTGTAGGCTTTCTTGTCGTTGTTCTTCTTCAAGCAGTAGATACGTTAGCCTGCGTGCAGACGTCTCAGGCTATAGATACGTAAGCTAATAATTTTTACGCAACTAATACTCATATACAAGGTTCACTCTTATTTTTAAGAGCCAAAATATACATAATTTGTATTTCTGCTGTAATAGGTGCAATTCCCTCACATTTATGCTTGATTATGATGAGGATTTTAAGAGATTCAAGAGTAAATTGTTTACGAAATTGACCACGGGTAGGCCATAGGATAAGCCATGGCCTACACCATGGCCGACCCCATGGCTTAGGCCATGGCCAGTACCCCCGTTTTGTCGCTACCCAAAATGCATGGAGAATATTGTTATCGTCGGTTGTTGGTTTCTACTTGTTATTAAATATGGAATAAATAAATCAATTGGAATAATTATTTAAATATGCTGTTAGCTTAAAGCGTCTGTGAAGCGGCGTGCCAAGAATGTACTCTCACCAGTTTCTCCGTCCTGCTCCCCACTTAAGAAGAACATTTTCCGACAGATACATGTACACGCTATGTACTGTAGTTTTGAACAAAGATTCGGTGTTTTGTCTTCTCTGTTCATTAGGACGGTTGTTGTGGATTTATCTGCTTCCTTACGATTAATTATTTCCCTGTTTTGAATACGCTCTGCGAGCGCTCGGCGCTCCCCAGGTGGCAGATTGTTTTTTGGTTCAATAATAAACCCTCCAATAAATGGCATTTAACAACAAAACAAGCCATTAGTCAGAGAGATATTCAAGGAACCTCCTTTGATCTCTTACAGGAAAGGAAAGTCCCTTAAAGACATGCTTGTAAAAGCCAAACTGTAAAAGCTTTGGACAGTCGCGTAGGTCTGTCACTGGCCATTGTTAATCATGGCACGAGACTTTATTTCCGCTTTAAATTTCACTTCCGCCGTGGTGCCGACAAACTTTTGCCGTCACGTTCACAAACTTTTGCCGTGGTGTTCACAGACTTTTGCCGTGGTGTTCACAAACTTTTGCCGTGGCGTTTTCAAACTTTTGCCGTGGCGTTTTCAAACTTTTGCCGTGGTGTTCGCAAACTTTTGCCGTGATGCTCACAAACTTTTGCCGTGGTGTTAACAAACTTTTGCCGTGGCGTTTTCAAACTTTTGCCGTGATGTTCACAAACTTTTGCCGTGGTGTTAACAAACTTTTGCCGTGGCGATTAAAATCTTTTTCCGTGTTTACCAAATCGTTTTATCGTCAATTTCAAAATAAAGTTAGTTACCTAAGACTTAAGAGACTAAACTAAAGTAATTGTTGACGTATATTTTTTTAATTGTGCAGTATTGACTTGAAACTTTTGCCGTGATACTTGTGGGCCACCGTACAAATCAGATAGAAACAAAGGTAAAAAAAAAGCGATCGAAACCTTCCCTTGAATGTTTAAACTTGGAATAACGGAAATAATGCTGAACCAACACAAACGCGCGTACACCAAATAACGGCTAATTCGGCTAATTCTACTTTCTCGCCACCGCCATGTTTGTTTGAATAAAACTAGTACACAGTCCTACTCGGCCAAATTTCTTTACTGGGGCGATCATGTAAACTCGGTTCCAGACCTCGCTGCCAGCCCCCCCTGGTCTGCATGAAACCAATTCAGATAATGTTTAGGCCGTCCATGTAGTCAACGAACAAAAAATGCTCGCGAACAGTTTCGTTGACGGATCTCACTATTCAATAGGTTTGAGTAGGAAGCGCAGTTAGACCGCTACTGTTCACTTTACCGAACCTTGAAATTTGCTTCACACTTTCAACCGTTTGATTGACAACAACGAAATTCAGAAGAGACCGAAGGTATTCCCAGAGCCCAAGTCTGCTGACCAATCACAGCCGACTAGTTCTGAACATGCAAATTATTATACCGCGCGCTCTGAAATCGGGCGCTGTAAGTACATGTCGCAAAAGACAATAGCATTCAACTTTACAAGATGGACCGTTATTTGCGATTGACGGTCCGTACGTTTCGCACCGACCGTCATCCTTGCTTAAGGACTGTTATTTGCGGTTGACGGTCCGTACGTTTCGCACGGGCCGTCATTCTTGCTTACGGTCCGAATACAGAGCGTACATCTCATTATCACACCAGGGCCAACTGTTGACGGTCCGTACGTTTCGTACGGTCCATCATCCTTGATTACGGACCATTAGTTACGGTTCACAGTCCGTATGTAGAGGTACACATATCCAATGCAAGTATGATTATGCCTCGTTATTTAAGCGTACGTACGAAGCGATCGATATACACGAAACGGAAGACTCGTTCTATAAGCGTTGCGTAAAGTGATAACAGGGTTCCAAAAGAGGACTCGCCAACAGACAAACAAAGCAATCGATATACACCAGAGACTAAACGGTAATATGTCGATTACTAGTTCTGTAAGGGTTGTGCAACTGATAACAGGGTTGTCTTAGCGGACTGTCCAAGGCAAGACACAGCGATCAAGACGCACGAAAGAGAGTCAGCTCTTCAAAACGGACCGTGTGCAGGACCGTAGCCAGACTTTTTGGATAACCGAGGCAATTGCGAAGCGCTGCTCGAAAATGCCATTTTTAGCGATTTCCTGGTGGTATTTTCCCCCAAACATAATCAATATCCAACTGAATTTAACAGCATTTATGCTTGTTATCAGTTCTTCTTTTTAAAATTCGAAACGGTTTCATTCAGAAATGAAATTTTAGAAGCTCTAAAATGTTATTTCAGCATTCGTGATGAAGAAAATATCAATCTCGTTCAAGTGCATCAGTTCAAGTCTACTAGTGCTGAGGTGTACTCTCTACTTAAGGCCTCGCTTTTATTTGGAGAAAGCTAGTTAAAAAAGCAATTCTCCTATGACCACTGGCGTCCCATTTTTGCAATATTTGCAACGGCTCTGGAGTGATGTCGTGAACGTATGCAAGCACAAGACCATTCAATCGGCGCAGACTGCTGAAGCTTCTCTCGCAGGAGCAACTTCCAACTGGTAATGTAAGGATTAACTGAAGGATTGTTGATATATTGGGAAAAAGCAGCTCATCGCAGCAGGAAATAGCATCTGGTAGTGAAGCAACATCTTAAGTATTAACTGAGGTTATCACACTTTACTGTACCGATGGCGTGGTTTACTGCCAGAAACATGTTATATTAGTAAATAATTTATTTTCTTATTTAAGTTTTTAACCACAAGGAAAATTTTTTACCGAGGCAACTGCCTTGGTTGCCTCAATGCTGGCTACGGGCCTGAGTGTGTGAGGTTCACGGTCCAAATGATCTATACGGACCGAAACCTTAGACTCACGGTCCGTTACGGTGCGGGTGTATTGGACATCCCTCCTGACCTTACATGGTTGTCAACATCATTGCGCTTAAAATAACACTTGTAGCATTTGACAGTGCTGCAAATGCATCCCCTAAAAAGGTTAATTTTTGTACATGGTTTAAAGGTTAACATTAGATTAAACAACATTAACGTTGTATAATTATGTATTTTTATTCCATACAATTGTTGATTTTCAGATATCATACGAAACATGATTGCGCATTCCACGGTGAGGTGCGAAGCACTCCCTCACCTCCCCCCCCCCCCCCCCCACCATGAAGGATGCTCTCTCATGAGGCCATGGGAGAAACTGTCCGCTAAGTGAATTATTATTCTTCGGGTTTTGAAGGCAGATCATTGTTTTTTCTTACACCGGAGAACTAATACGAAAATACAAAGATGCATACTACCACCCCTCCCCCCCTAAGTTGTGCCCCCCTTTTGTGGAAACATCCAGGTGGAGACATAGATGAACTTCCTTAGGACATCACGCGCTACTAATATGGCAAATTCGGGCTAATGTTACAGCTTTCTCTTAAATTGCAGCAATTTCTTTGAAGTTGCAACTACCCCACCACCCTAAGTGCAAAATTCTCCCCCCCAGCAGAAATCCACCTGGGTCCATAGCCAATTTTGTTCAGCAACGTAAGTACTATTACCATGCCATTCGTTGCTTTTACCCCTAAGTGCACAATTCTTTCACCATATAGATGGACTATAGAATAAAACGGCCCAAGCCCCTCCCCCCAAGGGCACATTGTGCCTCCCCCCCCCCCCGTGTGTATTTGGATGGGGTCCACAGCTGAAAATGATCAGTCCATCTAGTACTATCATTGTGCCGAGTTTGGTGCTTTTACCCCGAAGTGCACAATTCGGCAATTTTTTTGCACCATGTTGTTGGACTAATAAATGAACTCTTTCCATATATGCCTGGATATACAAAAAGTCACGTTCTCCCAGCCTTGTGTGTAGCATCTGAAATATCGTGCTGATGTTTTCTCTAACCAATCTGAATTATGGCAAGACAACGAATAGTGACAACAGTCTTTCGTTTCTTGTTCTACGAAAATTGACCGCTCGAAGTTAATATAGAAGAAAGAGCCCTCTACTTCAATTATTTCCAGCTTTATTTCAAGGCTCCCGGTGGCATGAGTAGTTGGTGGAATTTTCCATTCGAAGGCAAAGTTCGAGGAAAGAAATTGACTTTTAAACTAGATTACTCCAACATCGCGGGATACCGCCAGCTACTCAGGCCTGGGGGCTCGGTTACGTAAAGTTACTTTAAAGGATTGACTCACTGCCGTACTTGGAGAAATGGCCGGTTATCGTCACAAGATTTGTTCGACGTTAATGTATATCTGTATATCTTCCCTGAGTTTTGCCAAAACTGCTCCCATCTCATATGAAGAATAAACAATAAACTATGGCTTTTAAAGATCCCATTATTGCTACATTATTGGATGCTATCATGATCAGATTCTCTGTTCAGTTTCATTGGTTTTTTTTCTTGGTTGACTCTCATTTCCGTCAATGATCGGCTATAGCAATGCCGAAAATCACGTTTTAGTAGAAGACCTAGCCACTCTCGGAAACGTTGCTAAGTAACCTGACGGACGTAAGCCTCGCAGTTGACATGCATAGTTTTGGAGCAGGCCATTGTTTGAGAAAACATCATCCTTTATCATCTATCCTTTTACTGTGATTTTTGGAGCAGGTTGTTTTGACGTAGGTGCGGGCTGTCATAAATAAAGTTTAATAAGTTCATCGCTAACAGCAGAAGGAGTAAGAACTCCAAGATCTGTGAAGAGTAGAGTGATGTAGGACGGGGGAGTATAATCCACCAGGGGGTGATCGTCAGTACATGATGAACTCTCTGAATACTGAACAAACACAACAAAAACAAAATCTATTACTCCATTAGTGCTTAACTGAATGACGTAAAACCAAAATCAAGGTAATCGTTTTGAAGAATCACAGCAGACAAACAACACAATGAGCCAATCACAACTCAAAGTAAATACATGTAATTTGCTTCAAGCGCTGGAAAACGCGTCCGAGAAAGTCATAATTGGTTTTGGTTTTATATTTAATTTATCGAGAAAGTAGCGCGAGCTTTTTCGACCAATCAAAAGCATAGTAAATCAACACCAAAGCAAACGCAAATTGCTTTAATTTCAACACTCAATTGAAAACTGCCCTAAAACTCATAATTGATACTTTCACAAAAAATTGAACAAGAAATGTGCAACGAATATCTGTAAATGGTAAAGAGAATTCACTCTGATTTACATAAACTTTTCCCTCGATTTATTCACCCAAAGTAATCTGTATCGCCACGATAGTCGACAAACGTGAATTGAGAGTCATTCGCTTCATAAGTAAGATACAAAATGCGTGTCGTTTGCGTGTTGTATTGTTGTTGTTGTTGCTGCTGCTGTTGTTTTTGACTTTCTCTTGAAACAGCTCACCTTAAATCGATTTGGTACGTCTTCCTGGTTGAGCGGGTAAAGTCGAACAAACTTAAAACTTTCCGCCACTACATAGAAAGGCTTGTTTACAGCCTTGGTCATGACCGCCATCTGGTAAGTACCAATCTGACAGAGACAATACAGAGTTAGATTCCATGGATACATTAATGCAAAACGTTCTAAAGTATCAGTCACATTGACCATACCCTGGGGACCAGAGATTTCTCTCGCGTTCTTTCACCGAGCAGTCGTCTGCCAAAAGTTCGCGCGTGTTCGAGCGCACGAGAAAAGCCTCTGGCACCCAGGATACACTGACCAATAAGGACTGAACTATTCCATGGCTAAGCGGTTTGGGCGCTGAACCAGAAATCCGGACGTCCCTGGTTCAAGTCCCGCTCTGACCAACTAGTTGGGGTTGGAATAAGAAAAGATGGAATAATCAACATGTCGCCAGCGTGGGACAAGGAAAAAATCTGAGTTCCCGACGGGAATCGAACCCATGACCTTCCGTACACCGGTCGGACGCTTTAACCACTGAGCTACTGGGAGACTCGTGGCGAGCATAGGTCATATTTACTCTCGCGACATGTCGAGTATTCCATCTTTTTTAATTTCTTCTCCGAGCTTAAAATTCACCATCTTTCTTTATTTATCACCTAGTTGCGGTTGGTTTACAGAAAACCCGAGTTTGCCTCCCGCCAGCTGGGATTAAAGAATTGTCTTATTGACTTCGAATTTTTTTTTGTTTCTCAGGCTAATAATTTAGTGAAGTACCTGCAAATTAGCTTGAAAGCTAAGAAAATTCCACTATAAACAAAGCATTTACAATTTTTTAAGCATTTTACATAAATATTCCTCATGGATTTATAATGGTACCTTAAGGCCATTATTTCTTAGTGATGCTCATTGAAATTTTGCAATTTGGAAATTTTGTATTTAGTGAGCAATTTTGTAGGGAAAATTTGAACAAACCTAGCAAGAAAAGGGGACAAGTGAAACAAGACGGTGTTTTAAAATTTAGATCAGTTATTTTGCAACAATATCAACATCTTTAGGTAAACATGACGGTCCTTTTACAACAATACTGCTACAATAAGTAGTTTTGAACTGATTCAAACCTACTATACACACAATGGACGCATTTATATAATAATGATAGTCAAAGAACACAGTTAAGCAATGCAGCATTAAAGCAAAAAATAAGACACTGCTTACCTTGGAACCCAGAGCCCAAACGCCCAGAGGAAAACGCTGCTATGCACTAATTGGAGCCCTGGAGTGAAACGAAGGAGCCCTGAAGCCCCAATTGTTCTGTCTTGGGAGCCCTAGTGCGCTCCAGTTTTTTAGCCCAGAGCCCTGGATCCCTAAACTCTTTTGGTAAGGGTATCAAAAACATGTTGTTTTAAAACTCTAATTGAAATCATGTTGTCTCCAGAGAATAAAAACAATTACGTTATAAAACAGACTCCTGTCACTCACTTTGTTGATGATTCCTCCACTTTCCACCACTCCCTCAGCACCAACCAGGACCAAGTCAACCTTCTCCATCATGTAACTGTAAACAGAGTTACACATGTTTCAACTGTGGTGTCACGCAGAGTGAGACCAAACTCGCAGTGGTTAGGCAAGCAATTGCTCTTGCCATCAAGTCTTACATGCAGGACAGTGAATTAGAGTCAAGGCATTGAATGGGAAACAACTGGTGCAAGAAGTATTGACTTGCCCCCCTCCCCAAGCATGAAAATCAACTTACCTTCATTTAACTGACTGACTGATTGATTGATTGATTGATTGATATTTTTCGTTTTTAACCTCCCATGTTTCATTTCAAGGGCAATCAATTTTTCTTACCCAACTGCTGTGTCCAATATGACAGTCGATGGAATCCCAAACTGTTTTAACTGATCTCGCATTTTATATCTGAAAGAGCAAAGTTCAAGTGTTTATTATCAGAAGATGCTTTTAAAAGGCCACGATTATTTAAGTAACAGCAGCAATTAAGGACTTAAAGACCAAATTTAGATTGCATGACTTTTGCTTACAACTGGCATGTGACATTTGTCCACATTGTTCACATTATGCAGCTTGCTTTTACCATGCCTCCCACGTGAATTGTGTGGTCTAAGTCAGACCGACAGATAGAACATCATTACCACGGATTCACACATCAGACAGAAAAAATGCTGCCAAAGCTAATGTTACATAATTGGAGTGGTATACAATTTTTTTGTTTACCATTTTTTTCTGACATTACATGTCTAATAATAATCTAAACATGTTTGTCGACTTGTCATTTGGGATTGTTTGAATATAGAATTAAGACCTAAAAAAATAACTTGTATTGCACACATGCTACATACCATTTAGAATGTTTGAATGGAAATACAAGTTTATAGAACTGGAAGGTCTTACCCTGATTTGTCTGGAGAAGATTCTGTAATATAAACTTTTAAACGCTTCTTTTGCTCATTGGCCATTTTAAGAATCTCCAACACAACTCTGGATCGCGAGTGGGTAAGAATTGTCTGAAAATAGTTATATGTATTATTTAGCTCACCAATTGTAAAAGCAAACACAATTTTTAGTGTTGTCTAAAATAGACATGACATATACATGTCAACAAATGTATGGAGTCCACTCCTCCGAGTCATGCCAAGCCCACTGTCAAGACCAACATTGTATTGTACAATGCTTTTGTCAAGGCTATACTCCTTTACCATCACTGAGATGACTCAGGACAATGATATGCAAACTGGACAACTTCTGTCACATTGCCTCTGTCCCATCCTTGAAATCTCTTAGAGAGACGAGGTCCCAAACAGAGATCAAGGCCATTTCACCTGCTGACCTCAGCAGCATGTGCACACTGCTCAGGCAATGCAGATTGTGCTGGCTTGCTCACATCCACATCAGGAGGATGGATGCATCTTCAAGGACATCCCGTTGGGAGAGCTCACATCTCAAGGACAGTTAGTCACCTGCAACTGCACTATAAAGAAGTCTGTAATCATGACATGAGAGCACTTGTGATTAGCATTAGATACTGGGATACCATCACAGGGGACTGGGCCAGATGAAGGGGCATTCTTTGATGACAGCTCAAAAATGGGGCAGAGAAAATCATAATCTTAGCTGAAGAAAGAAGATGTTGCCAAAAGCAGTGCCACACCATCAGACACTCACACACCCTACACAGAAGGAGCCACTGCAAACACTGACACATCGGCCTCATCAGCCACACCCTATGGTGCTGAAGCTATAGCAGGCCCAACATCTAGGCCATGGTCGATCCTGACCAGTGGAGACCAACATTCACCAGTGTATATTTGCAAACTTAATTTTGGTGAACCATAAATGAAACCTTGGACATGATGGGGTCATCATATTACAGTACTGTAGTAACCAGGTAACATACATTTTTTCTTACAATTGGCACCAAAAAACTCAGTAGAACATGTATTTTTAACTCATAAGTTAAAGCAAGAATTCAACCCAAAACAAGTAATGTGACATGTTGTATTCTTACTGCTCCATCCTTGATAAAAGAATCACAAAGTTTGGCAATTTTCTTCCTGGCTGAAGCAGCTCTTTTTAGGTACAACTGGCCTGTTCAAAATGGAAAGAGACAAGGATCATGTTTTTCACACTAAACTTGTATGTTGTTCAAAGATATATGTTACCTTGGAGTGGGAGGAAAGGCCTTAAGGTTTCATTATGAGGACATTTCACCCCCTTTCCCTTCTCCAAACCCTTCCTAAAATATTCAGGTTTTTTTCTTCATCTTACATGTCACTCATTAAAATACCTAAGGTGAGGTGGAGGGAAGACCTTAAAAAAGTCAGAGAAATGAGACTATCATTATCTACATTTATTGTACAGAAAGCGCAAGAAACGAGTACAAATATCCCACAATATTGCGCTGTCAGTTGGTTAAAGGTTAATTATAAGTTGGATAATAAATTTCTTATTAGATGTTTCAGTGTGAAGTATCACCCTATATTTTCAATTGTTGTTTGTATTTTGACTCGCTCTGCGGGCTCATCAAAATACAGCACAACTCCTGAAAATATGCGGCGATGCTTCACACTGAAACATCTTTTAAGATATATGTACCACTAAAGGTTATTGTAATAACATCTACATGTAACTCCTTCACCTCCTCACCCACCCACTCCTTGCCAAAATAACCTAACTTAATGATCACACACATGAATACTTTGTGAATTTGTAACTAATATGGGAGGAGGGATGCTTAGTGAAGGAAGTCAGAGAGAGAGAGAGAGAGAGATGCGAATGAAATCATCATGATAATAACATTACGTCACCCATCCCTTATCCTGCACACTTCCCTTCCTAAAACACCCTGGATTACACTTAAGACTTCCCTACCAATATACCTTTCTTATGCTAATGTATTACCCTTCTCCACCACCACCTCTGAACACAGAATTACCTCTTTCAACTAGAACTCTCTTGCACTCCTGAAAGTCCTGCAAAACAGTATTATCATAGATAATTTTAACAGCCACTAGAGAACTAGTGAAGAAAGTGATCTGCAAAGACAAAATCCTAGTCACCATGCATTAACGAGTTACAGTACTGCTCAAAAGTAAGTTAAAACCCTATCGTGAGACACAAATCACTGTAAATCCAGGCAAAGTTATTACTAAAGATGCCCACGAGTATTACATATGCCCACATTGCTTGCTCAGCATTCACACTCAATACATGGCATAGCAAGAAATTGTAACACTTGTGTGCTGACTAGCACAAATGTGTTAATCCGAAAATATCCATACTCCCCCACAGAGGGTTTTTGGTTTGAACCCCCCCCACCCCTCCAGAAATTCCAGTTTAGGCTCATACTTTCCTTTAAGAAGAAGACCCCCTCCCCCTTGGAATTTCCAATGTCCCTCTGTGGTGGGGGTATCGATATTTTCTGGAACCACACAATGTTCTTTAGAAGATTATTTTGGACTGAAACATCCTTATTAATAAACAAACAACACATACTGGGTTGTCAAGAGAAGCAAGAGTGATAAATCTGAGGAACAGCTCACATCCTGATGAAATAGAAGCAACTGAACCTTCTACTTTTGTCAGGACTTCAATTACGGATTTAAGATTTTCTCTCAGCTCCGACAGGGTCTCAGCTGAAACAACAACAAATATCCAAGAACAATAAACAAAGAATTTAGATGTCAGATTTTCTTGATGATCACCAAATTCTCAAAACAAACATTAAAAGACTAACATATGGCATGTGGTAATGAGAACTGGTATTTTGAGTGAGGATCTTAAAGGCAGGGTTTTCGGTAACATTTCAAAGTGCTGGATTCATAGATGAAACAAGTGGACGTGAGCACTGTAGGCGCAAACATGAGTGTCCAAGGCATGAACTTCTAGGAGGTCCAGGGGTATGCCACCCAAGGAATTTTTTGAAATTGGACTCTCTGAAATGCCATTTCCTACGTTCCCTGGACTGGTAGTGGTTAACCAGGAAGGTCTTTTAAGGCAGTAAAATACTCACAAAAAATAAAATATATTGAATTGGCAATTATCATAATTATCAGTCTGCAGGTGTCCATTTTCAGTAAATAAAGGTTTCATTGTATAATTTATCACAGGAATGATCATTCATTTCCCATTGTATGAGTTACATTAGCAAGCAAAATATGGCTCATTTCTATCTTTGATGAACAAATCCAAATCATCTGATTTATTTACACTTCAGAAAGCAATAATTATTTCATGTCAAAGTACCGAACCTTACACGTCGAATGAAACCCCTGAATAAGCAACATGATCTGGAGCAGAAAATGCAAAAACCATTTGTCTCTGCCCAAATGTTGTGTTTCCAGTCAAACCTCAATGAAGCCACCTCTTATTAATTGGCCACCCTGTTTTTAGTGGCCATGTTGCCAGTGTCCCAGAAATATAATCAGTATGTGACTTTAAGCTTAAATAAAACCTCTGTTAAGGACAGTGCCTCCTAATTCAGAGGTATTTTTGCAAAGGTTATGACTATGGGGAAAAAGTAGATCTTATCGAGGGTTGTTGGAATCCAAAAGGAAAAATGTAAGTAGCCACGCATTTTTCAGAGATAATTTAGCAACCATAATTCTAAAAAAGCGTTAAAATACAAAGAATGTAGGGGAATTCCTTTCCAAATTTAAGCTCAATTATCTCTAAAAATGGGTGGTTACTCCCAATTTTCTTTTTGGATTCTGATAGCCCTTGCTAAGATCTACTTCTTCCACATAGCCATAAACCGCGCAAAAATATTTTTGTATCAGTGGGCAAATTCCTTAAGAAACCCGAATATCCCGAGATGCGCGGAACATATGCTCAGTAACAAAAGGAGGCACTGTCCTTAAACAGCCACCTCTTTCAACCGACTAGAACCACCTTTGTGCTGTCCAGACAAGCAAGTTCTTATTGTATTATTATTTTTTTAAAAAACCTTTATTAACCAATTCACTCCCATGACACCTTTCAATCCCATGCCATAGTTTATATGAACGTTTTGCTCCTGTCGTGCCTAAATCAATAAATTATCAACACATTTTAAAAACTTGAAAACACTTATTCCT
Source organism: Siderastrea siderea (assembly GCA_964030785.1). Classification (NCBI taxonomy): domain Eukaryota; kingdom Metazoa; phylum Cnidaria; class Anthozoa; order Scleractinia; family Rhizangiidae; genus Siderastrea; species Siderastrea siderea. The sequence goes on along the minus strand of OZ034978.1, from coordinate 19,226,483 downwards.
TCAACCCCTGGCCAGTACTTGTTTTGGAACAGCTACAGTTAATTTGTTAAAATTCGGCTGCATTATATAAAGTCGTGCCGCATTCATGCTACGGTCTTGCCAGATTGGCAATACAGCAGCACGAATTTGAAACAAGACTTTGATTTTCTTCAAATGTTCAAAAAAGAGTGGCAAGATTACCTGAGTTTTGGTTCATGAATTCCAGCAGCGTATGAATAGCCGCTACTGCCGTTGACATTCCCGGATCGTCCACCATACACTTTTTAAAGAATTCTACAGCCGCTATAAATCAAAATCCAAACGAAAGTTATGGCAACCAAATCGTTTTACCTGAAAAGATTCGACACGTTCGACAGATCACTCTACCTTCGTTGTCCATGTTTTCTTTCCTTCGTGTTTGAAGGTATACCGCTGGAATCTCGAGGGCTCACAACCCGAGGAGGCCTAAGTAATCGCAGTCTACGTGTGGTCAACAAATTTCTTCCCGAAACACTTAAATAAGACAAATTTAGATTCGAACGACAACGTGAATACCTTTTCCCCCTTGCACCGCCCTCTTGTACCTATCACCCTCGGGGGGGGGGGGGGGAGGGGGGGACTCCCATATGAAAGTGACGGGGGTGATCGTCGTACCTTTTAGGGGTGAAAATCGTGAAAACCCTTGATTTGGTACGTACCCGTCAGGGTCTTAAAATCCAACGTGACTCCTTCATGAGAGTCATGGTACCTTTTAGGGCAGGGCGTTTAGGGTTTTGAGCCAGAAAAAGTGTAACAGGTCATTTCTATTTTATTTTATTTTATTGTACTGTATTTATTTATTTTTGTCAAACATCAGTTAATCGGATGTCTTAGAATTGGTACCTCTTAGGGGTAAAATGAATTCGAGCCACAACCAGAAAATGAGACTCTAGTTCCTTTTAGGGGTCTTTTTAGATTTTTTTTTTCAACGATTACCGTCACTTTCTTATGGTAGCTCCCCCCCCCCCCCCCGGGCCTATAACGCCCTCTTAGTGGGCTGTGTATGGACTGATAGAGACGGGTTTTCCACGGAAAAAAAAAAGAGAAGAAAGACAAATGAGAAAGGAGAATTCCCAGTTTTCCTTTTCTTTCCTGAAACACGATCGTGTCATCAGCCGATCATCAAAATGCCTTGGTAACTGAATATTCAGTTTCAAGTGACTGCATCCGTTGTTCTATCACGTTCAAAACCAGAGAGTATTTGCATGTCATTATGTTGCACGGTTGAATTGTTTACTCTTCAGTCAAGTCTCGAGTTATCTTTCGACATCTTGTAACCAGACAGACTGTGTCCGATCCAACGCTGACCGAGAGAAGAGAAGCCGTCATGTCGAAAGATAAAGAAGAGTACCAAATGCAGAGAGCGAGGTCGAAAAACTCGTACGAGTTTGACGACATTTTAGCCATGGTTGGCGGTTTCGGTCGATATACCTTCCTGCTGTATGCATTCATGTGTATAATGTCTTTACCCATCGGCTTGCAGCAACTCGTTCAAGTGTTTTACGGTGCTACTCCAAAGTATTCCTGCGTTTCCCTGTCCCCTCAGGGTAACAATACTTGCAAGGCGGGTACATGTTGTGAAAATTGCACTGAGTACGAGTTCACTGGACGTCTGACAAGTGCAGTCTCAGAGGTTAGAATTGTTCTTTACCCGTAATTACTTCACAACCAGCGGAACAATTTACGATGGTCATGGCGTAATTTTTTACTTTGTCATGTATTTTAAAATAGTGTTTGCTTTGTGCGGAAGCCGTACGCCAAGTTTGTGTCACGAATGATGTACGTTTTCGTAATTGATACATCGGGCTCACGAAATGTGTTATTCGATCGTCAGAACTGGCGGACAACTAGATTTTGCCTTCATGAAATGTAAATTATATCTGTGAAAATTATATCAATAAGGGGTTTTATTATAGGGCTGAAGGTATTAAAGTGATCCCCTAGACGCTGGCCAACACAAAGCCGCTCTCTCTACTCAAAATGGGCTTTCGTACACGAGTCTTAAGTCTCTCCTTATGCTTGCCAGTTTCAGTAGCAAGAACGTTTGTTTTACCGGGGTTGTACTGTTATAAGAAAAATCCCATGGACTCGCGGTAAGTAGCCGACGAATTCCTTGCCGTGAGAGACTCTTGAGACGTGAATCTTTTTAAAATTCTAATCTCTCAAAGACTACGAGCAGTCTCTCTCTCCACGCAGGGAAAGTAGAACGAAAACAACACCCAAGCAAGCGCAAAAATCGCACGCTAAATGAGCGGCTCATCACACGCGCGTCACGTTTCCACGCGGCTTGTATTCATTTCCCTCGACTCTCCCCGAGTGTAAAAAGAGACTGCTCGCAGTCTAAGTTTTTGATGGTCTAGCATTTTGCGAGGCCCCGACGGCTCTATTGTTCACAATGGAGGTGGGAGATCCAGTGCTACTGCCGGGTAAACCTTTCTCTGCCAGAGTGTGACTATTTTCTTATGGTGCGCCGGTTTTCAACATTTTGCAGAATTCATTACATTTTGATTTTTTTTTGACAGTTTTGAACTCGGGCAGGTATGGCCCGAATATGGTCAAGATTAAAAAAGCTAGCTAGGAAAGTTTCAAACTGAATCTCCTGGAGATCAAATAACAAGGTACCTGACCGCGGGGAGCAGTAATGCCGCTCTCGAGTTAACGAACGCGGGGTTTTTAACGCGCATGCACGCGCTTCGCGCTAGTAGTAGTATTCCGCGCATTGGCGTTTCTGTCTTTCACTATCTTAAAAATGGATGGGAAAAGACTATGTTTTTACCGATAGCTATTGCTGATACCTGGAAGATGAATTCCGCTCAGCTTAGCCTCATGCACAAAACAAATAACATAATGGACGCTGTAAGATGTAGTTCTATGTTTTTGTTTAACTCGTCTTCTTTTTTCTTTTATACCCTCTGTTTCTCTCATCAGTGGGACCTAATATGCGACAGGAAACATCTGAAAGCCATGACACAGTCTGTTTACATGGCAGGTCTGTTGGTTGGTTCAGTTGCCTTTAGCACTCTGTCCGATCACTTTGGACGCAAGATCGGGGTCTTTCTAAGCATTTTCTTCATGGTGAGTATTAACTCCCTTAAGTGGCTTTAATGATGATGATGATGATGATGATGATGATGATGATGGCTATGGCATTGACAATGGTGGTGACGGTGACGATGACGGTACAATGACGATCATGATGACGATGTGACGATGACGACGATGACAGTGACGATGACGAATTACCTTTCGAGCTTGGGACAGAACAGATAAATAAATGACATTTTCACGTTGAAAGAACAAAGATGATTCAGTTAGCCTCGACTCTCCCTACCACAGTGGTAAGAGCATCTCAATGGCGCTGGCGATGACAAAGAAGGCGATCGTGACAGTGACGGTGACCATGACGATGGCGATGCCTTGACTTAGATCCAATGACTTATATGCAATGACTTGACTTAGGCTTGTCGAATGACTATATCTCCACTTTATTCTATGCTAAGATGTGACATGCACTGTGCTGTATTTCAGGCCACTGGTGGTACAGTGTCTGCGGTGGCAGACTGCCTTTCCCTGTTCTCTTTGTTCCGTTTTGTTGCTGGTGCTGCCACAGCCGGCTGCCTCCTCGTTCGGTTCGTCTACTGTATGGAGATCATTCAGATTGGCAATCGCACAGCTGGAGGAATCGTCAACAATATATTCGTCAGTATTGGCTTTACTACACTTTCGCTCCTGGCTTATCTCATTCGTGATTGGAGGTATCTGATGCTGGCCGTGTCTTTACCTGGAGCACCGCTGCTGCTCTGCTGGTGGTAAGCAGACGCTGGAAAAAGTTTTAAACGACCTATTCCTATTCTTATTCATTCCCCCTAAGTTTAATATAGTGAAATATTGTAATTTTTAAATGTATATTGTAAATTTAATTTATTTTAAGTAGTAGAGTGTCCCCAATTAGCTGTCACAAGCTAAATACCCACCCTGACACTTAAATAAAGTTATTCATTCATTCATTCATTCATTCATTCATTCATTCATTCATTCATTCATTGTTTCATTCATTCATTCATTCATTCATTCATTCATTCATTCATTCATTCATTCATTCATACATTCATCCATCCATCCATCCATCCATCCATCCATCCATCCATCCATCCATCCATCCATCCATCCATCCATCCATCCATCCATCCATCCATCCATCCATCCATCCATCCATCCATCCATCCATCCAAGGCTCCAGCCTAAACACCTAAACACTGCAGGGCTCCAGGGGTTCAAGACACAAAAATGGGGCTCTAAGGCTCCATGGCATTACTTCAGGGCTCCAAGGAGCCAGAATCGGTATTTTTGTTAGGGCTTCAAGCAGTCAAGAGCTTCGGGTTCCGGATATTACGGCAATCGCCGCATTTCAGGGCTCCAGGGCTCAGAATACGCCCCCTTTTGGAAATTCCCTGTTTCGGCGTATATAGAGAATGGAAATATGGGATGTGGTGTAGATCACCTATCCCTGAGATTAACGTTGTATCTTTTGCCTTGAGAAACAACCTAGGTTTCGCCACCTGGGAGATAATTTCCTTTTTCTTATTCAATAAATCTAAGACTTGTTTGTTTTGTGTTTGTTTTTTTTTGTTTTTTTTTGTTTTTTTTTCATGGTTGCTTTTGTTGTTTGCAAGGATTATTCCAGAATCTCCTCGCTGGCTTATCGCCAAAGACCGCCTAGACGAAGCTTACGAACTGCTGACGAAGTACGCAAAGAGAAATCGGGTGGATATCGACTCAACACAACTCAAACACGCTATACAAGAATTCAAAAAAGAAGAGGTCAGAAATCGAAATGAGAACAGGAAACACTATGGTATTCTGGATATGTTCAGGACCCCGAAGCTTAGGAAAAGAACTGTCGTTTGTGGGTTTAACTGGTAAGTATGCAGCTTGCGACCACAAGTCAGGCCAATAAGTATGCACACAAAAGAATATTTTTCGGGAGCCACGTCAGGGTCTATTTTGTCCCTCTAAGTGGCTAACTGAACGTCAACGCAAGTTTTGATAATAAACCCACTCTTCCTCCTTTTTATTGACCGACAAAAACAAGCCGTAAAAATAACGAGATCGAGACCTTAAACGTCAACCAAGAAGGGTCTTCAGTTAAATTTGAACACTGATCAAATTCTTTTCTCGCAGGTTCGTAAACGCTTTGGTTTACTTTGGTATTAACCTGAACGTTGGAAACTTGGCAGGAGACATGTACTTGAATTTCTTCATCTTATGCATTGTTGAAATTCCAGGAGCACTGCTACTCTGGGTTTTCATGTCAAGGTATTGTACTTACATTGTTACACTTGAGTGTCGAAAGTAACAGGTGTTTTCCTCAGTCCCAACTGCGGTTGGTTCAATACCATAAAATCAGTTGTTTTGCGTTTGCTTTGACAGGACAGGCTTTATTGACAAAAATAGTGAAAGCCGTTTTGTTCGTCGACAGCCGTTTGGAAAGCAGCTCTGATTATCGCTCTGTTTTTTTTTTTAGATTTGGCCGTCGTATCCCATATGCTTCCTTTATGATCATTGGTGGACTTGCAGGGATGTTGGTTCTGGCTGTTCCATCAGATGAAGGTTGGTAAAAGGTATCTTCTCAACATGACCCATTGGGCTCCAGAAAAATAGCAATAATAGGGCTCCTATCTTATCTTGTGACTCTAATTTCCCAGGGTTTTCACCCCTCTATATTTTAAAAATTCAGTGGGTACATATTCGAAACAGGACAACATTTCGCTTTAAAAAATATTACACTGAGTGACGGAATGTACTGCTACTTAGCTATCATTTGAATTACGCACTTTGGAATTTCTTCTACAGATCCAAAAGCGGAATCACCCTGCGCAACATATATAATAAACAGTACCGCATAAAAGTAAAGCTCAGCAGATTTTATTTATTATAATAAATGGTTACACTGTAGGATTTCATCCACAAGGTCAAAAGTGAGAATCACCTTGTACAGCATAATACACAGAACTCAGTGTAACAGGAAAATACTCCACAGACTCAAAAAGATAGAACCACATTACATGACACGACTAACAACTCTTTCCACCCACTTTTTTACTCAGGCTACAGGTTCATTGTCACGATACTTGCTGTTATTGGAAAAGCTTGCATCTTGGCGACTTTCTTGGGAATTTATGTGTTCACTGTGGAATTATATCCCACTATTATCCGGTAAGACTACTGTAGTAAAATCGACGTTTTTTAAATGAGGTTATGTCCCTCGGATTCCGGGTCGAATCTGAATTTAAAAACCTTGTTTTTGCGAAGAGAGAGAGATCAAAGGACCCGGAAAAAGTCTTCGGGGTAAGGAAAAGAACTGAGAACCTCATTCCACTCATGACAGGCCTGGATTCAAACTCGGGCAAAATCGGTGGGAGGTGCTCCCGCCGCTGCGCGATCGTTGTTCCCCCAAATTAATTTTTTTAAGCACGATCATTTAGCCATAGGGAGATTTTTCGTTTCCGGTAAATTGTCTTGTGCTACTAATTGCCTGAGCTAAGAGTGACACCCGAAGAGGAAAGCCGACTCGAGCGTAGCATTCCTCGGGGCCCACCACTTCCAAGACACCAGGTGGTGATGATAATGAGATTACCATATAACGGGGGAGGGGGGGGGGGGGTGCAAGGCGGAGTTCCATTGTACTGCTTGCTGCAGTAGCTCTCTTCTGGATTGTTACCTGTAAGCTGTTTTTCGATCTCTTTGACTCACCCGTCTGTACGAGGTTTCAATCCTGCATTCCTAAGCTAGCATCAACTTATATACGTCCAGAAACCAAGGCTAAATGTGTCCTGCTCTGGACACGGTACTTGTGTTTCCATTGCACAACCCACTCTACTGATTCCCTTTATTTATCCATCTGAACAAATGATCAACTGAACAGTGAACTGTTGGGGCATCAATACAGTGTATTTATCCATTTAGTGTGTCAAGCACCAGTCTGAGTGTGAAAGCTGTTTTATTGTTTTATTTCCTCATAGGAACACCGGCATTGGAGTATGTTCTATGATGGCTCGTTTTGGCAGCATTATAACTCCATACATCGTGTTACTGGTTTGTATCTTTATGTCGTCAAGTAATACTAAAAGTGTCACCCATTTTTACTTACGTATTAGAAGTGATTTTGAATAGCATTTTGTAACGAAAGTAAACGCTAAAAGGTTCTTCGAATTCATAAGAAAAACTATAAGAACTTTTAAAAAATGTTAAAAACTATAAAAAGCTTCAGGGACGACGTTTCGACGCTACATCACGTCATTAGCAAGTCAAAAGTGAAAAAATCATTCCCTGATTAGAAATATATAGTTCATAAGGCAAGAGGGAAAATTATTTACATCATTATAATTTACATTAATATAATCTTTCCTATTGTTTTATCAACTCCATGTTTCTAATTATGATTTTTTCACTTCTGACTTGATAATGACGTAATGTAGAATCGAAACGTCGTCTCAAACCGTTTTACAGTTTTTAAGATTTTTTAAAAGTTAAGATAGTTTATCTTAGTTCAAGATCCTTTTAGCGTTCACCAATGCAACCCCTTTTTAGTATTACTTTAGACAGCCAAAAGATACATTGAAATGCTCTGCCTTTGAGAAACCCCTCGATATCTCTTCATGATGTTCTAGGAGCTTTTCGTGTACGACAAAATGCAAAAATCCCCATGACGCAGCCTCTTTCTGAGATCGGAGCATTGGTACAAGATTGGTACATTTCATTAAAATGTGCCACAGCAGCAGTCTCATTTGAAGACCTTCCTTCTGTGCTAGTTAGCAATGTAGCAGGGAGAAGCAAGGGCTATGGAAACGTGTCTGATATGATATTAAAAAATCCCACACATAACCCGATTTATTTCAGTGGTTTTAAAAGTAAACCATCATTACCATTTATAAATTATTTCTATTTATTTCTATTTTTCAAATGATCCAGGCTGACCTTCCGAGCATGAGCAAAACACTGCCTCTGGTAATTTTTGGCGTTCTGGGAATTATGGCGGGTATTTTGGCTCTCTGGCTTCCAGAGACGCTTTACAGTCCCATGCCTCAGACCGTGGAACAGGCGGAATCTTGGGAAGAAGATTACAAAATATATTGCTGTGGACGTCACAGGGCCCCAAAGGAAGAGGCGAGCATTGGTTTGATGGACAAAGAAGAGGCAAAGGAACATGGAAACTCAGCAACAGAAACGCCAGATTCCGAAAAGAAATCTGAAACTACGCTTTAATTTAGTCGATAAGAATGGAAGTAGTTGATAAGAATGGAAGAATGGAGTGTAGTTTTTGTCTAGACTTTTAAGTAGGTTCACCGGAGTCTTCACAGCGGTCAAACGCAAACATCCTACGGTTTCTTCAGAGCCGAAAGTTTGAATCAGTTCAAACTTTTACTAGCGTGAAGTTCATATGAAAACGATGCAGAAAATGTCCCGACAAACCGAATTTCGCGCCGATAAAACTTGTGGATGATAGTTACTTCATTTTGAACACATATTCAACGTAAATAGTTTAAGTTTTCAGAAACGGCGTTAAGTTTGCCTTTATTTTTCTTTGCAAAATTATGGCGGTATTAACTGCGCACGCGTTGTACGTTTGACCGCTTTGAATTCGGAGTCTGAGAAATCTCGTACGCTTCACAGTGGTCAAACGCAAAACAGCTGGCGTCATTTCCCCGCTGTCCCCAGTGCCTTAAAACTTGTATCGGTGAAAAAGTTTAAAAAAACAACCGAGATTAAGAACTTAACAACTCGTATTATTCTGGTATTGATCAGTGTATTTCATAAATCAACTCAACATTCTGAGGGAAGTTATAGATTTGATAGAAATGGTTTAAAAATGTAAAAATAAATAAGTTCAGGAATGTCCAATGCAAAGCTAGGCATTATCTGTCTTCACAGATTTTACGTACAATTTATAATGCTTCATCTGTCTGTATTTGATATGTTGCAACATTCTTTGGGCAAGTACATATATACCTATAGACTTGAACGAGTCCATAAACTTCAAAACAAGATTGTCAGAATTATTACATTTTCAAAATATAGACAAATATAGACAGGAATCAAAGCCATCGTTTTTTTTATTTCTATCAGTTTCAAGTCGGATTGTGTTCATGTTCAAGGCCAGCGTGAATTTGCATGTAAGGCATTTTTGGGCAGTTGAATTGCTGCAACAATTTTCATAATCAGGTAGCTTGTACACAGATCGATAGACCGAGAAGAAAATAAAAGAAAAAGAAAATCTGTGATGGCAGAAAAGTCTATCGATGTTTCATTCCCCTTCTTCCTTTTCTGCCACAAGCGTGGTCGTGTCACCGAATTAGATATTTTGAAAATACTTTTCTTCAATAACGCCAGCTAATTACCAAACCGGCCTTGGTAGGTAAATATTCAGTTTCCAAGTGACTGCATCCATTGTGCTACCTCGTTGTGCCGTCAGGGTCAAAGCAAGAGAGCATTTGCATGTCATACATATTGGGCGGTTTCATTCTCTACACTTCAGTCAAGTCACGAAGCATCTTTCAGGTAGACTGCGTCCAACGCTGATCGAGAGAAGCGAAGGGGTCATGTCAGCTGAAAAAGATGAGTCTGAAATGCAGAGGTCGAGGTCGAAAAGATCGTACGAGTTTGACGACCTTTTAGACCATTTTAGCCACGACCTTTCTGTATGCATTCCTGTGCATAATGGCTTTACCCATTGGCTTGCAACAACTCGTTCAAGTGTTTTACGGTGCTACTCCAAAGTACTCCTGCGTTTCCTTGTCACCTCAGGGTAACAATACTTGCAAGGCAGGAACATGTTGTGAAAATTGTACTGAGTACGAGTTCACTGGACGTCTGACAAGTGCAGTCACGGAGGTAAGAATTGTTCTTTACCTCAATAATTGTTTAACAACCAGGAGCAATAAACAATAAATAATGTACATTTTTGTAATTGATGCATTAGGCTAACGAAATGTTTTAACTGATCGTCGGAGCTGAAGTACAAGAACTAGTTTTTGCTGTCAGGAATTTAATTTTTTATCATCACTTTTGCCTTACGTGCAAGCCATCATACAGAACGTAACAAAGCCTCCCACGCATGCTGGTTCGAAAAGCAAGCTGGTTCAGAGTAAGTTTCCTGTGAGCCCATTGGATAGACAGTATACGATGCTGTATGATAAAATGATAATAAGATGCCGATCAGGTAGACTGCACCCATGTCCAGAGCTCTACCTGGTACGACTCTGAAAAATCAAGGTACGATATCGGACCGTACGGATCGACTAAAGTAGTCGACCCGTTAAGTGTAGGTTGTCGACCCGAAAAGGGCATCTCATTAAGAAACACCCCCAGGGTGCAGTTGACCTGATTCGTCCTGCAGTTTTTGCATCGACACACTGAACTCTTTTCAGGGTCAAGAGACGTTGTCCAACCGTACAGTTCGAAAACGGTCTTTCAGTTCGGTCGTATTTGGTCGACAGTATTGGACAACGTTAATCCTCTCAGACAACACCATGTTAACTGGACTACCAGAAGGCCTTCACTCTAAGAAATCAAGCAATACGTGCTACTACTGGGGTCTCAAGGAACAACGATAAATTGCCTCACAGAGGCATTTCGCTCAGTTGCCTCTTTAATGCCTCCTCCTGCTTGAATGTGTGCAACTCGATCTGATCTCAGCAGCAAGAAGTTTTGTTTTACCGGAGCCCCGTGGACTCGCAGCCGAAGAAGCTAACAAACGGTTCAGCACGTTGTATAAGTCAAACTAGGCATGAATGAAATCGACATCACAGCTGGATGAATTGTTTATCGCTCAAGATCAACTGTTAATACAGCCTATTTACTTTCTTTTTTTTAGTTGACCTCGTCGACACTAAATTTATAACAGTAAACCATCTATTGTCATTTTGACGCTGATGATAAGTGACACTTAAGGTTCAGTGATTCGATTCAGTGAGTTGCTTAATTAAAAAATCTTTTGCACGCAACGTGTGTGTCCGGGAGAGGCTTACAGAGAGGCCATATAAGTAAAAGGAACGGACATTTTGAAAGGTAATTTATAGGAACTTATTTTTAATAGCCAAGTGTTGGGTACTTGAGGATTTTTCATTCCTACTGTGGTGTCGAGTGCACCTTAGCTCGAAGCGGATCGGAGGGAAGTTTGCAATCACGACGTTGAGCCGTGGTGCAGTTTTTTTTTTCGAAAAATAGCAAATTGTTTATACATATCCTGGTTTTGCGTAGTGCTCGAGCTTCCGGTTTTCGTCGTCAATTGTGGCTCCTGATGTAGAACCATGATTTTGTTTAACTCGTCTTCTTTGTTCTTTGATACCCTCTGTTTCTCTCATCAGTGGGACCTAATATGTGACAGGAAACATCTGAAGGCCATGACACAATCTGTTTACATGGCAGGTCTGTTGGTTGGTTCAGTTGCCTTGGGCTCCCTGTCCGATCACTTTGGACGCAAGGTCGGGGTCTTTTTGAGCATTTTCGTCTTGGTGAGTATCAGCTAGCTTTTTGTGCGGACGCAGTACGGATCTTTCAATGATTTTTGTTTGTTTGTTTGTTTGTTTGTTTGGCCATGACCAAGAAATAGTGAAAGAAATTCTGCCGTAAAATCAGTCCACAAAGTTAACACTGTCTTTCCAAAATATCAGATAAACGAACTGTGAACTTTCTTTATCATTTTCTCATCATGAGAGAGCCATGACTGACAAATCAAGACAGGAAACACGGCCCGAATCAAATTTGGCGACTAATGTAAGGAAAACTCGGATCTGCAAACGTATACTGCAGTAACCTAGCTAATTATATATACGAACTAAGCATTACTCTAAAAACTCATTTTATAAGTGAATTTCCCTTTCCACTAACCGATCAAAGCCGAAACATGATGAAAGGTAACAGTCGGCTCGAAAACTTATTCACTGAAAGCATAATTTCAGAAGTCGCACATGCCCGCATTGTGAGGTCGTTTATTTTAAATTACGCGATGGAAAAATAACAGTGTTTCTTGGGTCTCAACCTTTGACTACCTAAAGTAAAGAATCAGAGACGCTTTATGTTTTTTATGGACCAGCAGTAAGGCAGACAACGCCAAAAAGGACGCCTGAAAAGTTGGAGGAAACGTTTTTAATTTACATCCATGAGACTCTAAGAACAACCGTTCTTGCCTTACATCCCAGCTTTTCCTGAGAGAGTTGAATTGACACTTAATCCATATCAGATTTCTAGCCTTTAAGATGACTATAGCGATGACAACGCAACAACAATAATGATAACAATGTTGATGATGGCAATGCCGGTGACAGTACTAGTGGCTTTAGCGATGACGGTGGTAGTGATGGTGGCAGTACTAGTGGCTTTAGCGATGACGGTGGTAGTGACGGTGACAGTACTAGTGGCTTTAGCGATGATGGTGGTAGTGACGGTGGCAGTACTAGTGGCTTTAGCGATGACGGTGGTAGTGATGGTGACAGTACTAGTGGCTTTAGCGATGACGGTGGTAGTGATGGTGACAGTACTAGTGGCTTTAGCGATGACGGTGGTAGTGACGGTGACAGTACCAGTGGCTTTAGCGATGACGGTGGTAGTGACGGTGACAGTACTAGTGGCTTTAGCGATGACGGTGGTAGTGACGGTGACAGTACTAGTGGCTTTAGCGATGACTGTGGTAGTGACAGTGACAGTACTAGTGGCTTTAGCGATGATGGGGGCAGTGACGGTGACAGTACTAGTGGCTTTAGCGATGACGGTGGTAGTGATGGTGACAGTACTAGTCGCTTTTGCGATGACTGTGGTAGTGACAGTGACAGTACTAGTGGCTTTAGCGATGATGGGGGCAGTGACGGTGACAGTACCAGTGGCTTTAGCGATGATGGGGGCAGTGACGGTGGCAGTACTAGTGGCTTTAGCGATGATGGGGGCAGTGACGGTGACAGTACTAGTGGCTTTAGCGATGATGGGGGCAGTGACGGTGGCAGTACTAGTGGCTTTAGCGATGACGGTGGCAGTGACGGTGACAGTACTAGTGGCTTTAGCGATGATGGGGGCAGTGACGGTGGCAGTACTAGTGGCTTTAGCGATGACGGTGGCAGTGACGGTGACAGTACTAGTGGCTTTAGCGATGACTGTGGTAGTGACGGTGACAGTACTAGTGGCTTTAGCGATGACGGTGGTAGTGATGGTGACAGTACTAGTGGCTTTAGGGATGACGGTGGTAGTGACGGTGACAGTACTAGTGGCTTTAGCGATGACGGTGGTAGTGACGGTGGCAGTACTAGTGGCTTTAGCGATGACAGTGGTAGTGATGGTGACAGTACTAGTGGCTTTAGCGATGACGGTGGTAGTGACGGTGACAGTACTAGTGGCTTTAGTGATGACGGTGGTAGTGACGGTGACAGTACTAGTGGCTTTAGCGATGACGGTGGTAGTGACCGTGACAGTACCAGTGGCTTTAGCGATGACGGTGGTAGTGATGGTGACAGTACTAGTGGCTTTAGCGATGACGGTGGTAATGACGGTGACAGTACTAGTGGCTTTAGCGATGACGGTGGTAGTGATGGTGGCAGTACTAGTGGCTTTAGCGATGACGGTGGTAGTGATGGTGGCAGTACTAGTGGCTTTAGCGATGACGGTGGTAGTGATGGTGACAGTACTAGTGGCTTTAGCGATGACGGTGGTAGTGACAGTGACAGTACTAGTGGCTTTAGCGATGACGGTGGTAGTGACGGTGACAGTACTAGTGGCTTTAGCGATGACGGTGGTAGTGACGGTGGCAGTACTAGTGGCTTTAGCGATGACAGTGGTAGTGACAGTGACAGTACCAGTGGCTTTAGCGATGACGGTGGTAGTGACGGTGACAGTACCAGTGGCTTTAGCGATGACGGTGGTAGTGACAGTGACAGTACTAGTGGCTTTAGCGATGACGGTGGTAGTGACAGTGACAGTACTAGTGGCTTTAGCGATGACGGTGGTAGTGACAGTGACAGTACTAGTGGCTTTAGCGATGACGGTGGTAGTGACAGTGACAGTACTAGTGGCCTTAGCGATGACGGTGGCAGTGACGTTGACAGTACTAGTGGCTTTAGCGATGATGGGGGCAGTGACGGTGACAGTACCAGTGGCTTTAGCGATGATGGGGGCAGTGATGGTGACAGTACTAGTGGCTTTAGCGATGACGGTGGTAGTGACAGTGACAGTACTAGTGGCTTTAGCGATGACGGTGGCAGTGACAGTGACAGTACTAGTGGCTTTAGCGATGACGGTGGTAGTGATGGTGATAGTACTAGTGGCTTTAGCGATGACGGTGGCAGTGACAGTGACAGTACTAGTGGCTTTAGCGATGACGGTGGTAGTGATGGTGACAGTACTAGTGGCTTTAGCGATGACGGTGGCAGTGACGGTGACAGTACTAGTGGCTTTAGCGATGACTGTGGTAGTGACAGTGACAGTACTAGTGGCTTTAGCGATGACGGTGGTAGTGACAGTGACAGTACGAGTGGCTTTAGTGATGACGGTGGTAGTGACGGTGACAGTACTAGTGGCTTTAGCGATGACTGTGGTAGTGACGGTGACAGTACTAGTGGCTTTAGGGATGACGGTGGTAGTGACGGTGACAGTACTAGTAGCTTTAGCGATGACGGGGGCAGTGACGTTGACAGTACTAGCGGCTTTAGCGATGATGGTGGTGGTGACGGTGACGATGAGGATGAAGCTGATGAAGAGGGTGCAATGACGATTACAATGAAAATGCATTGACGATACCGAGGATGATGACGGTGACGATGACGATTTACATTTTGAGCTCCGGATAAGAGAGGTTAACAAAGGATGATTTCACGTCGAAAGAACACAATGACTTAGGTAGCCTCGAGTCTCCCTGTAGCACAGCGGTTAGAGCATCGCAATAGCGATGACGATAGTTTTTACAGTTACGATGACAAAGATGACGATCACGGCGGCAGTGACAATGTGACTTTCATGCAATGACTTGACTTAGGCATGACGAATGTCTAGACCATTGCCATTGTCTAAGAGATGGCATGCAATGTGTTGTATTTCAGGTCGTTGGAGGTACAGTATCTGCGGTGGCAGACTGCCTTTCCTTGTTCTCCTTGTTCCGTTTCATAGCTGGTACTGCCACAGCCGGCTGTCTTCTTTCTCGGTTCGTCTACTGTATGGAGATCATTCAGATTGGCAATCGCACAGCTGGAGGATTCGTTAACAACATGTTCGTCAGTTTTGGCTTCACTATACTCTCGCTGCTAGCTTATCTCATTCGGGATTGGAGGTATCTGATGCTGGCCGTGTCTTTACCTGGAGTACCGCTGCTGCTCTGCTGGTGGTAAACAAATTTTGCTCTTTAGATATTTGCTGCTGTACGTTAGGGTCCCAAAGGGATGTAAGGAACCAAAGCTCCAGCTTAAACCTTGCAGGGCTCCAAGGCTTCAAGACAGAAAAATTGAGGCTCTTTTGGGAGTGGGCTCCATTGCATTGCTCCAGGGTCCCAGAATCGGCATTTTTTGTTCAGACCCTCAGGAGCTTCGTGTTTTGGGCTCCTTCGCAAGCATGTCAGGGCTCCAAATACCTCCCACGCACCCATCCCCACCCCTTTCTCTTAGGACCTTAACACTTAGCTACTTCGGCATCTACAGACAATGGTAAGATAGCATGTGGTGTAGATCACTTTTCACTGAGATGAAATGTCATTGCCCAGACTAATAACTCACACCTGGGTTCAGTGAAACTCGAGGCCGGCTTGCTTATTAAATGACTGAGTATTTGTAATTCATGTCGTTTTCGTTGTTTGCAAGGATTATTCCTGAATCTCCTCGCTGGCTTATCGCCCAAAACCGTCTAGACGAAGCTTACGAACTGCTCATGAAGTACGCAAAGAGAAATCGGGTGGATATCGACTCGACTCAGCTCGAACACGCCATACAAGAATTAAAAAAGGAAGAGGTTAGAAATCAGATTGAGAACAAGAAAAACAGCGGTATTCTGGATATGCTGAGGACCCCGAGGCTCAGGAAACGAACTTTCCTTTGTGGCTTTAACTGGTAAGCATAAACCGGGTATAAGGCCTAATAAATAAACGTCAGCCCGAAATCAGTCTGTGTTCACAGTCCAGTAAATATCGAAATTTTCAAAGATTACATTAATTTGTTGAAGAAAAAAAGAACTGTTGTAATAACTCCTGTGTGTTTCTGAGAGTGAGGTTATGGTGGATTATCCTGGCAATTGTTTGTGGGGTGATATTCTTATTCAATTTTGAATTGATGCTGGAAAATAGTACTTTTGCAAAAGTGGCCACCAGCGGAATTTTACTCTGTATGTGTTGAAATTAACCTTACGAACCAAGTTCTTTACTTTGTATTTAGTCTACTGAACGCTTGCATTCCAACAAAATAAGGAAGTCAGGCTAAATTGGCCATTTCGATTCGGGATCTATTTCTTCCTTCAAAGGCTGACAACGCCAACGCAAGTTTTGGATCATAAATCTGTCCTTACCCCCTTTCAATCGATCAACAAAAACAAGTAAAAAATAAGGACATTGGCACCTTGAAAAAGCCTCTATTGTGAAGACTCTTTGACAAAGTTCTTTTGTTGCAGGTGGGTAAACGGTTTGGTTTACTTTGGTATTAGCCTGAATGTTGGAAACTTGGCGGGAGACATGTACCTGAATTTCTTCCTCTTGACTATTGTTGAAGGTCCGGGAGCAGTGCTACTCTGGTTTTTGATGTCAAGGTATTGTACGTATATTCGTTACACTTTTGAGTGTCGAAACAAACAAGTTTTTCCTACGGGCTTCAATAACCTACCATAATATATAGATTTAGGCAAGCCTAAAAGCGGAGCCCCCCCCCTTTTTTCTTTTTCGTTTTTTGTTTTTTGTTTTTTTTTGCTGGCACTTATTACTCAAGTCGTTAAATTAAAAAAAAAAATCCTACCCTCGCTGAAAGCCGAACCCGGCTCGTAGGCGTCAGAAGACGGTGATTAGTCCACTAGGCCATGAGCGTTCATTGTCATCTTTTGGAGTTAATTTTAATACTTATTTCTTTCTTCGTGACAAGCTGCCTATCAGCTTGAAAATGCCGGTGTTTTTCCTGGCAAAATGTGTTCGGAACGCCGTAAAAACCGTGGTTGTGGACAGAAAAAACCAAAAAGCACTAGCTCTGCTATATTTGGCGTCGAAACCGCCGCGAAAATCTGCGAACTCAAGCGGTGTGCCGACCGAGTTCGAATAGAACCGACGAGGCAAATTTGAACTTTTCGCCTGAACTTTATCGCCTAATTTTTTTCGCCTAAATTGAACTTTTCCCCTTCCACCAAAAAGACTACTGAGTATTCTTTTGAACTTTTTTTTCCGTTAACAAATTTGTTTTTGACTTTTGTTGTCTTTGCTTGTTTTGCTACAACGCGGGTCAACATGCGATTTCGCACCAAAAACACACGGGATTCAGTGCAGGGTTATATCCAGTGTATGAAGTGTATTGTTGACCCTGTGGTGCGGACGGACGGCCAAGTGACTATTACGTCACTAGCAATATTTCTTGGCTTGATAGGTTACCAAATTTCCTTAGCAATGGTGCTCTGCTGACGCGCTAGTGCGCGGGCTCCGCTATAATATGTTGTTTGGCGTTTGCTGTGATCAGGCAGACTTCCGTGACAAACGAGTGAAAGCCGTTTTATCCAATGACATCCGTTTGGAAACCAGGTTTGATTATTCCTCTGTTCATTTAGATTTGGCCGTCGTCTTCCATATGCTTCCTTTATGATCACTGGTGGACTTGCAGGGATGTTAGTTCTGGCTGTACCCTCGGATGAAGGTTGGTAAAATCTTAGCATTACAGTTCGTTCTTGACTCACGCTAAACGTTACTTTCAGAAGTATACGGTATCTTTTAAAATTAACCTACTGGGTCCAGCAAAATGGCAAATTAGGTCCCCTATCTTATTTGACCTGGCTTTCACAAGCTGGTAAACTGGACAAAATTGCCAAATTTCGTTTTGAAAAATAGAGCACTGCTGGATGTACCCCTCAGTAGCTTCTATTTGACTATTCACGCCTTGGGATTCTATTACTATAGTCAAGATTGAATAAATAACCACCTTGTACAGCATAATAAACAATACCACAAGAATAGCTTTCCATTGAATGGACATAGTTAAAGATTTCATCCACAGGCACAAAGGTAAGAGCCACATTGCATGACCCTATGTTTGCCTCCGAGTAGAAGGATTCATATCTTTTTTCACGCATGTTTTCCTCAGAATACAGGTTCATTGTTACCATATTTGCTGTCATTGGCAAAGCTTGTATCTTCGCGACTTTCTTGGGAATTTATGTGTTCACTGTTGAATTGTATCCTACCACAATCAGGTAAGACTTAACCCTAGGAAAGTTATTTAATAAACGTATGTCCCTCGGATTCCGGATCAAATTGGAATTTAAAAGTTTTGCTTTTGTAGACGGAGGAAAATCAAAGAACCCGGAAAAAACCTTAGGAGCAAGGACGAGAACGAACAAACTAATGACCACCTCCCAGTTGGCTTGTTAGCTCAATTGGTTAGAGCGCTGCACCGGTATCGCAGAGGTCAGGGTTCGAATCCCGGCAAGCCTGATTTTTTCAGGCTTTCTTTTCGCAACTGCATAAGTTGCGTTAGTAACTGCGAGGATCTTCTCTACATTTATTTCTTCATTCCGCAGTTCAAATATATGAATTTCATAAATTCATAATTTCAATTTTTCTAGTGTTAGTAACCGCCTGGGCTAAGGGTCAGACACCTGAAAGAAAAAACTAGCAGGTTGCTTTCCTTGGGGCCTTTTTCCCGATAGCGAAGCTCGTCATGAAGAGTAATCCTTCAACCCGAAGAGCGCTGAACGCAAGTATGATATTCCACTATGGAGAGTATAGTGAAACCTCGCTGATGCGACCACCGATTGGCCTGAGAATTGTCTACCCCTATTAACGGGGTATGGGAAAATTATGCTAGAGAATGGCACGCAACATAAGTTAGAGGCCCATGGAGCCTTAAGGCCTCAGCTCATTTTTTTCTGTCTTAGACCCTTGAAACCCTGCAATGAAACTGAAAACTGAGATAGCATTGAATTTTTTTGTCAATTTTTGGGGGCTTTTGTCATTTAAGACACCAGGCATTCATGTTGCCTTTTTAACGGAGCTGGAGCTTATATAGAAGGCAACAGTTTGTGACTCCAGCATATGGTTAAAGTTCGCATTAGCGAGGCTTTCAGTTGAGAAAATGACTGGGATTTCCTCTGAACAACAAAAAATGGTCGTGATGAAGAGTTGGTCGTAAAGCGGAGTTTCCGGTCCTGTCCCAGGGGGGCTCAGTACTCAATATAGTCTTATACGGGGAAGCTCCCCCCGGAGGTTCAAACCCTTACCCTTTAATATACTTATTTTTACCAAAATGATACTCCTTTCATATACTTAGAGCAAAATTGGACCCCTTTCTTATACCTTAAGGATATGCCAAGACAATAGAATTTCCTATAATCGCCACGTTTTTCCCGGGTTTTTAGTCGTTCTGATTCAATTGCGTAGTCATTTCTGCCAAAATGTGCACCGTTTGATATACTTCGCTCTAGCCATCATTTCTTCCACTTTGCAGCTGATTTTGTGACCCTTTCGTGTACTAAAATGGCAATTTTCCCTACCCTTTAATATACTGCGAACTTAAAAAAGGCACCCCTTTCGGGCGGAGCCTCCCCGTATAGCCCACTATAGGAAGTACCCCCGGCGGGGGGGGGGGGGGGGGGCTGTACTGCTAGTAGATTTCCTTAAGCTGTTTTTCCATCTCAATGGCTCACAAGTCCGTAGGAAGTTTGCATTCCTAAACTACCATTAACTGAGATACTTCCAGAGGTCAGGGCTAAGTATGTCGCACAGAGGTCCAAGGTCTCAACTCTGGATACCGCATTCGTGTTTCTATTTCAGGACGCACTTTATTCCCTTGATTCCCTTTTTCTCTCCATCTTAACAAATGAACCAATAGCAGCGACGGGAACCATTAGAGCATCAATACTCTGTAACCGCCTTCATTCATATGCATCGGGTCCACCAGTCCAATTAGACGCGTGCTTGAAAGCTGCTTTGTTGTTTCGTTTCCTCATAGGAACACCGACATTGGCGTGTGTTCTTCGATGGCTCGTTTTGGCAGCATTATAACTCCATACATCGTGTTACTCGTATGTATCTTTATTTCGTTAGGTACGAGACCGCGTACGAGTACGACTTTTTACAGCCTAGAGCGCACGCGTTAGAATATCGTTCAGAGAGCCCTTTTCTCAGCTGGCTAGAAGCCTAGCAAGGAGCAAAAAAAGAGACAGCGGGAGTGTAGCTAGTATCAGAGAAATTCAAACGACGTACACATACTAGAATCTGATGGTTCCAAATGCCAGTAGTAAACCGCAGCAGCAGCTATTTTTACCATTCATACATTTTTTTAAACTGATCCAGGCTGACCTTCCGAGCATGAGCAAAACAATGCCGCTGGTTATTTTTGGCGTTATGGGAATTATTGCGGGCATTATGGCTCTCTGGCTTCCCGAGACACTGTGCAGTCCCATGCCCCAGACCGTGGAACAGGCGGAAACCTGGCCTGAAGACTACAAGATCTATTGCTACAGTCGTCCCAGGGTTCCGAGAGAAGAGGTGAGCAACGGTTTGACGGACAACGGAGAGGCAAAGGAACATGGAAACCTAGTAATAGAAACTCCAACTATCGACAAGAAACTTGATACCATACTTTAGACAATAAAAATGGAAACTTTTCCTTAAACTTTGAATTGGACAGAGATTTTCAGCAAGGAATCGCGTTCATTCATTGCTTAGTGTGAACTCATTGCTTAGTGTATATCCGGAGTCTGAGCAATCCCCTACGCATCACAGCGGTCAAACGGAAAACGCTTACGCCACCGCCGGGGGGAGGTGGGGGGGTCCTGTGCCTGGAAACTTGTATATCTGTACAAAGGTTTACGAGTACGAAGTTCGTATGAAAGCAAAATAGGAAATGCATTGACAAAACAAATTTCACGACTTCAAAGTGTTGGATGAGAGTTACTTTGTTCTTAAGACCTGACGTTTTCACAAACATCCTCAAGTTTTGGACTTATTTGCATGTGTGTTACGTTGTAAAATACAGACAAATGTGGAAAGTTTCACTTTAACCACAAATCTTAAAGCCGCTTCTGAAAAACTTGAGCTTTTTACTTTAAGTATGTGTTTAAAGAGAAGTAATTGTTTTCACAAGTTTTGTCGGCGAGAAATTCGGTTTGCCGGGACATGTTATGCATCGTTTTCAAAAGAACTTAGTGCACGTGAACTTTTGAACTGATTCAAACTTCAAGGCGCCGACAGACCGGAAGTGACGTAGCTTTTTGCGTTTGACCAGATACTGCCAAAACTAAAGCAAAATGAGACCGCTGTTTTAGTTATTGTCCTAATTAAACAATAGAGTTCTTCTGTCGAAGGCACTACTGTGTGCTAGGTTGCCCGAGGAAATCTGATGTTCA
Source organism: Siderastrea siderea (assembly GCA_964030785.1). Classification (NCBI taxonomy): domain Eukaryota; kingdom Metazoa; phylum Cnidaria; class Anthozoa; order Scleractinia; family Rhizangiidae; genus Siderastrea; species Siderastrea siderea. The sequence continues at coordinate 19,204,910 of OZ034978.1, read as the reverse complement.
CAACAAATATTAGCCCGAGAACGTAGTTTGAGGGCTTATACGAAGTTTGAACATCAACTTTCCGACGGAACCTATCACACATAGGGCCTGAGACAGAAGGACTCTATTGTTTTTATTGTACAACGCTAAATTCTTAGCGAAAATTGCCAAAAACAGGCACTATGCGCTGATAGGCGCCCGCTGAGGAGAAACACTATCGCCTCACGTGATCGATTTCGACCAATGGTAGCACGCCAAAATTTACCGTTGCACTATAATGTTTGTTAGAGCTATCCGTTGTAAATAGTATTAGGGAAATTTCCTTCATGATTTTGTCTCTAGTTCTAAACATATATGCGCTTTTTAATAGCTAAATCCACAGATGCAATTAAGTCAAATAATGAAATTTATGAAAATGCGCTAAAGGAGGAGGAAGATAATTCAGCCTCTTGTGTGTTCATATTTTATTATTTTGATGCAAATTGTTTGAATTGCGTCACAATTACTTTTGGCAGCATTTAATCAATAGATTTGAACATCCTATAATAGATTTGCTTGTAATTATTTGAAACGTTATACTTTAAAATGTGATTGAGCTTTGCTAGTAGGATTTTTCCTTTCTTTAAAACGAAGGCACAGAGAAATCGAGGTCTCGAACTTTTGCACTTCTTTCAAAGAAGTCCTGTTCAGAAAAATTAAGGAAGCGGTCAAAACATTAACTAAGGGTACCGGTTTGATTTACCATATTACGTAGTAAAAATAACCCCCCCCCCCCCGTTAACTTTTAATACAGATTTGAGCTTTGTCTGATTCCACACCAGATCAAACTTATTCTACAGGCTCTGTGAATAAATTCCCCATCAGGGGAATTTGTAGGGATCATTTTGACAATTCTTAGTCTAGTTTAAAAGTTAAACCGGACGAACCTACCTCTAATTATTTTCATATATAACTGACAAACGTAGACTCAGCTTCATATTTTAGCTAGTTTAAATGAAACTAATTAACACCTGCACGTGTTGTTTTCCTATTTTCAGGGGCGTTTTCAGGGGGGGTGCCAAGGTGCCCGTGACCCCCTTTGTGGATAATTAATAGTAGGCTTTCAAACTGACACAGTGCTTATTGCACAGCCACATATAGCACACGTTTATAAGTGACTCTTCGCATGGGACCCCCCCCCCCCAGTGAGAAAACCTGGCTATGCCCCTGATTTTAACAACAACCATCCGTCTTCCTGTGCAGCTGTTTGTCATTTCACAGTAGCGCTATATCAGCTGATGGGGATTGGTTTCCAGGCTCTGCGGACCTTGAAAGCAATAACATGTATATTCAGCTGTTTAGTTATTAGTTTTCCTATACCAAAGTACCATAAAGATGAGAAAACTATAAAAACGATGTGTGTGATTCCTAATAAAAACACTGATAAACGAGATTCACTTCCACCTAGAGATTGCACAGATGACTGGTTAAGGTAATTAATAACGTTAATTAATGATTGACAAGTGCATCTTTTTAATTGCATTAATAAATGTCATAGTTACTGGAATGAACGCCTATTCTCTTTAAAACGCTTGCCTCCCGCCCCAACTCCACCCCTACGCCTAATTAAATTAAAGGTCCGTCTGAACGTATAAAAGGATAAACAGAACAAACCAGGAAGGAGATGGGAGTACAAGACAAGGATTGTAAAGCAGAATTAACAAGGACACCAGAAGGGCACGCCAAAAATATTTAGCGATAAAAGGCCCCATTACAATAAACCTTCTTTAAAGGTACATTATTCCCGAGGTCTTGCAGTCACTATGGCTTTTAGGAACATTACCTTACACAGGGGAGTGGACAAGGTCGACGTTTCTCCATCCACACCACGCTGTAGAATCCTTTCTCCTGGTTGATTTCCTCCACTGTCTGATACATTGGGCAAAGTAGTATCTCGGGAAGAAAAAGCGCTGCTAGGCCAGCGGCTACCGTCAAGGAGCCGAAAATCACCATGGAAAGGGTGGTGCTCGCTCCTCGTAACTGTGCCTACATTAAATGAAAATATCATAATGGAAATTTATACCATTTCAATGGCTGGTGAAGCTGGTGGTAATGTTCGCGCCAAGGCGGTCGCAAAGGGGACCACGGTCGGCACCCTGTGAGTTCGTACTGTATCTGTATGGAGCTTTTTAGTTTTTCATACTTGGTTTGCCGATCATTATTCGCCTTATGATCTGACGATAGTGGACAAAATTCGTCCGTAAAGTGATTCCACAAAGCAAGTACCAACTTGGTGAAATATAAACATCCCATGATAAAATAAAATACTTTTGAAATTTCTTCACCATGGGCGTCTCATATCTATAACGGGAGAATCAACTCGGGTCTGCACACTGGAGCCCGAAAACCTTATGAATGTTATTATTTCAGGAAGCAAAAATTTAAAGTTGTACTACGATCAAAAAATCACTTTTATTTTTTCTTCGGATTTCGAAACTTTGTTTACTAATCACTCCCCATGCAAAATTTAAGTCTTAATTTCGACAAGAAGACTGTTTATTTAAACTGCAATTTTCCGATTTAATAGGCCGCCATTATTACACCAGAAATTAGGATATAATGACGTCATTCACTCAAGAGCTTTAGAATGCAGCGAGTGTGAAAGTGTCTTATTTAGGGACAAACCATTTGAAGGGGGGGGGGGGGGGGGATCAAAATTCCTGAACAAAATTGTTTGCAAAAGCAAAACGGCCCAAATAAATTGTTTGCAGACATGAAAAGGAAAAATAACTGAAAAGTTTGCAGACTGGTTGATGGAAAGCTATTTAATATAAGTCATGAGTACGTAGTTTGATTTGTGTAAGTAAAAACATTTATATTTTTTCAAACGCAAGATAACAAGGCAAGAAAATGATTTGCCAGATCTTGATTCATCAACTGGTTTGTTATGGTAAATTAGCCACCACAAACTAATTCAAAAGTTGACATTTTGAGTGTTAGCCATTCATTAGAGCAAATTTAACGCTAAAACATCAGCTTTCCTTTCTGGTGGCTAATTTACCAAATCGACTTGGTTGAGAAATCTCAATTTCTGTTTTTTCCTTTCTCAACAACTCATTACAACACTCACTCTTGAAAGCATTTGGGTTGCATGTATTCGTTGATAGTCACACAGGCTTTTCAGCAACAGGATCCTATGCTGGTTTGATGACGACATTTAATAAATCATCACTTAAACAGCAAGCAGTCTCCTGTTTTCCATTTGCAAGAAGAAGGCAAATTGGATCCAGTCTTGTATAAACTACAAAATAAAGTGCAAGTGTAGGCAAGGGCTGTTTCATTTGGCTCCTCAATCCTCTCTAGGATCAGAGGGGAAAAGGCCGCTGGTGTAGTTCTATATTATTACTTGCAATTACGTTCACATATTAATATCTCAGGATACTTTCGTGTGAGATTTTCAATTTTTTAAGAAACAAAAGAAGCCATGATGAAGTTACATTTTTATAGGTAAGAGATAAAACACGGCATTCATGGAAAGCAGGTTTAGGCCAGGCAGTTTTGTGGTAAGATTGCCTGATGAATTTTAACTGTGTATTAATAAATAAATATAATAATAATAATAATAATAATAATAATAATAATAATAATAATAATAATTGTGACCTCCAAAGAGTCACAGGGTAGCGTCATGTAGTAGCATAAATTTAGGAGCGTGAACGAACGCACAAGACCCATGTGTAGTATTAAACTTAACCCAAACAGTAAAAGCCAGGACTCAATTAATCCAACAATGTTTATTCCATAGATTTCTTAAAAGTACACGAAGGTAGCGATGCGATTACCAGGTAGCGATGCGTAGCGGTGGTTATGCGGTAGTAAACAGAGTAAAGACAGCGATTTGCGTGGTTATGTTGTGGTTCGAACTAAAAGGAAATCACAAAGATTCCTTATCAAACGCAATAAGAACACTAACCGAGAAATCTTCTGAAATCACCTTGAAATAAAACTAAATACAACTAAACAGAACGACTAATTAGACGTTATAACATAACAAATAACTGGACAACGACTTACTTTGGTCAAGCTTCTGAAATACTTGAAAATAGCGTGGCGTACTGTAGCGTGAACTCGTGTAGGACAGGATCTCTAACTAGCAACACTTAGCCAGCCTAAAGTAAGCGTGTAATCGATAATCCGAGAGCAAATACCGACTAGATTATATAACAATTTCGCAATGATTATGGTAACCAAAAACGTGATCTTAAGTAAATATTAACTAAAACGTAAACGATAAGGCACGCTGATCAATGAACTTAAGTACAAACAATAAAATGGCGTTTCAAACTAATAATAATAATAATAATAATAATAATAATAATAATAATAGCAGAATTCACCACTGTATGCTAAAAGCTAAACTTGCTTAACAGGGCGCATACCGTAAACCTGTGAGCCTTGGGGTCAAAATGAACGAAAAAAAACCAAAAACCATAAAAAATTTATTATTATTATTATTATTATTATTATTATTATTATTATCATCATCATCATCATCGTCATCATCATCATCATCATCATCATCATCATATCATCATCATCACCAACCGAGACCACTGGTTCGACACACGTGTACAAAAGACAATTGTCTGCAGAAAGATGCAGCCGGAAAAAAATTGTTTGCACAGATAACAACGCAGAAAAAAATTGTTTGTCTTGAAAAAATTTTCCTTCCCCCCTCCAAAAAATAATGGTCCGTCCCTTAGTATGCAGCACGGGAGTTTTGAGCTTTCAGACTCTCAAACTCGTGTTTTGCATAATTTGTAAGCTGTGTTCACACACTGCATTCTACAGCTCAGCTAACATTTTCTGGCCAGTCGTTAGTAGATGGTCGTTTCAAAGACGTACACATACTAGAATCTGATGGTCGTCCGGGTCCCAAATGCCAGTAGTAAACCGCAGCAGCAGCTATTTTTCCGTTCATACAATCTTTTTTTAACTGATCCAGGCTGACCTTCCGAGCACAAGCAAAACAATGCCGCTGGTTATTTTTGGCCTTAGGAGAATTATGGCGGGCATTATGGCTCTCTGGCGTCCGGAGACACTGTGCAGTCCCATGCCCCAGACCGTGGAACAGGCGTAAACCTGGCCTGAAGACTGCAATTACAAGATCTATTGCTGCAGTCGTCCCAGGGCCCCGAGGGAAGAGGTGGGCAATGGTTTGACGGACAAAGGAGGGGCACTAATAGAAACTCCAACTATCGAAAAGAAATTTGAAACCACGCTTTAGATGATGAGAATGGAAACTTTTCCTTATCCTTTTTTTTTGTCAGAGATTTTCAGCAACGAATCGATTTCACTCATTGCTTAGTGAGTATTCGAAGTCCGAGCATTCCTCTACGCTTCAGAGCGGTCAAACGCGAAACGTTCACGAGACTCCCGGATTCCTGTGCCTTGAAACTTGTATCTGTGCGAATGTTTACGAGAAAGACGTCCGTATGAATCCAGGGTATAAGAAATACATTGAGGAACCAATCGTTCACGACTTAAGAGTGCTGGACGAGAGTTATTTTGTTCTGAACGGACACTCAACGTAAAAACCTGAAGTTTTCACTGAAGTTCTCAAGGTTTTGGGTTTAATGTGGAACTGATTACTCATTTGTCTGTGTATTGCTTTGCAAAATCATGACGGGAACTGCGCCCGCGTTGTACTGTACCGTCTCGATTAAACACCGGACACCAAATAAACGCCGGGTTCAGATAAGTCCAGTCTAAAAGAAATGCCCCAGGCGTTTCAGGGTCCCGGTGTTTATTTGAGGTCCAAGGGTTCATCGAGATGGGTATATGAAATCAGGATCATGTGTCGTAACTGCATACTAGTTCTCTTTCTATTGTTTTATTTCAATTTATCCACTGATAATCAGACCTAAACCACCATTTGCAATGATTGTACTTCTAATCAAAACAAATGAAACAAATGACGCATCAGGTATCGTGTCCGATCTCTTTTAAATCATGGTAACCTTTCTGCGAATTTCTTCATCAAGCGAGAATCATCTCCAGCGTCTCTCTAGGGTTTTTCCAGCAGTACCTTAAATCATTCCTTAATTTTGCATTTCTCAGAGCCGATGGGGCAGGAACCTCGACACCACCTTGTTCTAAATTGCTTGTACAGTACGTTTGATGTCGAGCAGTTGCCGATACTCCTCTGTGTTTCACGGAGAAATGTAACGTTGAGAAGAATTCAATCATTGTTCCCGTAAATGTTGTTTTTGCTAAATGACTGACCAGATTCGCTGAGATAAGACAAAATTGGTGACAGTGTGTCACATTTTTTAACGTTTTTGTTGAAGGTTGGTTCTTAATTCAATAAACCTTCAGTACTAGTGATAAGTAATAAATGGCTGAAAAATGCACTAAATAAATAAACGCTGGGCCCCGAATAAACGCCGGATGTGCGAGGCCGAGTTTTAAGTAAAGGCTCTCGGCGCTTAATCGGGAAAATACGGTACGTTTGGCCGTAGCCTACGTAGCTGGCGGGATTGTTTGTGCGAAGCTTGAAAGGTGGAGCCGCGAAGGGAATAGGGAGAAGCAGTTTTAAAATCTCACCTGCAGGAAAACTAGGGTTTTTTGTTTCGAGAAAGTTTAATGTTTACAGATCATTTATAGTTTCGCTATTGGAAAAGAACAAGGTGTTTTCTCCCGGCTTACACCGCTCATGGAGGCTCCGCCGCAAGAACTTCACCTTCGCGCTCAGACAATACCGTCAGCTACGCAGGCTATTTTGGCCGCTGTAAACTCGTACTCAGAGTCCGCAGGCTACCCGGTCAGCGGATGGTCGCCAAGCTAGTCAGCGAGTCTCTGATCTCTTTGGGATAAACGAAGAATAATAATAACAAACTTCACTGAGTCATCGCTGAGATTTTTTGAAATGAATGTGACTTAGATAGGAAAGACGACCGACTTTTTTTTATTTTTTATTTTTTATTTTGAGTAATGCGAATATATATAGAGTATATATGTACAAGACCCTGCCAAAAGAAAGCAAAAATCATACAGCTTTTTGAGTGTTTGTCCTAAAGGTTGTTAGAGCTATCTGCTGGAAGAAGTATTGGGAAATTTGTGTTCATGATCTTGTCTCTAATTCTCTTGGCAGACCTTACCTACAAATAAATGAGTATTTTTATAGCTAAATGCACAAATGCGAATAATAAAATGTGTGAAACTGGACTAAAGGAAGAGGCTGTTAATTAAGCATCCTGAGCGTTCCCATATTCTTATTTTGTTGTAAATTGGCGCGGCATTTTGCCCCAATATTTTGAGCAATTTAACTAACAGATTTAAATATCGTCTAATAGATTTGAAACAAACAGAAAGTGAAAAAAGCGAAGGCAGTTGAAAATGAATGCCTTAAAAATCCTTCTACAGTTATTTGGCTGTTCGAAAGGGATTGTAGACACGAAACACTTTGCTTTGCTTTGCTTTGCTTTGCTTTGTTTCACCTTGCGTTACTTTGGTGTGCTTTTCTTTGCTTTGTTTCACCTTGCGTTACTCATCCTGGTTACTTTGCTGTGCTTTGTTTTGCTCTCTTCGCCCACTTTAGTCACGTTTCATTTGGCTTGACCTAACTTAATTGACTTTACTGTGACTCCTTTTTTGCTTGCGTGACTAAATATGCGCTCTAGCCTACTTTAAGTTAAATCGAACGCAACCTACCTTTGATTAAGTTCATAATTGACAAATGCCTATCTGCTTTAAATGAAATTAACTAATACTTGTCGGTGTCGTTTCCTTTTTTAGCAATAAAAATTGGTCTTCCTGTGCAGCTGTCTCTCGTATCACAGTAGCGCTATACCTGCTGATGGGGATTGATTACCAGGCTCTGCGGACCTTGAAGGCAAGAAGAATGTATGTTCAGCTGTATCATCAGTTTTTTTAAATCATAAAATATCATAAAGACGAGAAATGCTATGAAAGCGTTGTCTTCTTTCTGTTTGATTCCTGGTTAAACACTGGTAAACGGGGTTGTTGGCCTACCAGTGTCCGCTTGTTGAGGTAATTAATGTCCTTTACAAGGATCCATTGACAAGCGCAGTTGGTAACTGCATAAATTCCGTAGTTACTGGAATGAACGCCTATTTCCTCCAGCCTCCAGCCCCCATTTCAGCTCAACCCCAACCCCCAATTAAATTAACGGTCTATCTGAACGTAAAAAAGATAAACTGGACGCCCAGAGAAAAAAAAGGAGTTTGTCAGGCTTATAATGGATAAATAACAACGCAGTGATTGTAAAGCAAATTAACGTGGACACAAGAAGGGCTCCGGGGCGAAGGAGACCAGATGGGCAGCGGTGTAGGGGGACACCCAAGACAATTTAGAGACAGTAGCGAGCTAGAGGAGGATACTGGAGAGCGAGGGAGAGAGAAGGAGCAGAAAGGAAGACCTGGAACGAGGCGCGCAGTGTAGCGTCCGATAGGGCAAATTTACGGATTATACGTTAGCGGGAAAGCGTGTAAGTATCACGTGCCGCCTGGCTCGAAACCCCATGCACACAAGCAAATTTTCTATGACAAATGATTTGACCTTGTACACTGGTGATCAGACTTTCCTTGACAATTGTCCTTATTTGTGTTCTGGGCAATAACAACAAGGGCGCCAGGGGGGAAAGCTGGAAAGTTTTCAATCAAAGGCACGTTTAATTATATAATTTGGCTCGGTAGCAGTAGTCTTATTGCAACATACGGCTGAAGTTGTAGAGCAGAAAAGGTAGTGAGTTCGCATGAATCGTGGAACTGAAAAAGGAGCCCCCTAGTGTCACAATACACTTACAAGCAGAGAAATTGTCTCATCAGCGTACCATAGGATTTTCTCTAAATACTGTAGACACGGTTGAAGCTTTTTGAGTGGAGAGTTCTTCGAGTCAATAAACGCTTCTGTAACTTATCTTAGCTGACACGCCAAAAATATGCACCCTTTAGGGATAAAAGGCCTCATTACAATAAACCCTCTTTGAGGGTACATTATTCTCGAGGTCATTGGAGTCACTCTGGCCTTTAGGAACATTACCTTGCGCAGGGGAGTGGACAAGGTCGACGTTTCTCCATCCACACCACGCCGTAGAATTCTTTGTCCTGGTTGATTTCCTCCACTGTCTGATACATTGGGCAAAGCAGTGTCTCGGGAAGAAACAGCACTGTAAGGCCAGCGGCTACCGTCAAGGAGCCGAAAATCACCATGGGAAGGGTGGCACTCATTCCTGGTAACTGTGCCTACATTAAATGAAAATATCATAATGGAAATTTATACCATTTCAATGGCTGGTGTTGCTGACGGTAATGTTTGCTTGGAGGCGAAAGAAAAGGGGGCCACGGTCGGCACCCTATCGGCTCGTACTCTTCATCCTCCTTCCTCTTTCGAACATTACCATTTCCTGTCTAGTAGTTATTATTATTATTATTATTATTATTATTATTATTATTATTATTACGTATTATAATAATGTCTGTAAGGAGCTTTTTTAGTGTTACAATTCACACCTGATTTCATTGCAGTGTGTGGACCCGAGTTTTTCATACTTGTTTGCCGTTAATTTTTCTCCCATAAAGTGATTTGACAAAGCAAAGTACTAACTTGGTGAAATAAAAACATCCGGTGATACAAAAAAATACTTTTGAAATTTCTTCACCATGGGTGCCTCATAATTAAAACGGGCGAATCACAGCCGGTGGATTATCTTTGAAAAACTCAGGTCTACACACTGGAGCAAAGACCTTATGAATGTTATTGTTTCATGCAGGAAGTAAATATTTAACGGACAAATTTTCTTCACCATTGTACGTTGGATCATGGTCGAATCATGCGAATCATCTGCTATAGCTAACAAACATGATATTTCTGGAACTGACATACCAGCATGACTACATAGGGTGCAATAATGGAGCCAATACGGGCACTGGTTGCACAAACACCAATTCCTTGGTTCCTAGCGAGAAAGATCACAAGATCATGACAAAGAAATGGTCCTCTGAAGTGAACAATTTATACAACAAAACTCATGATGGACAATTCTGTTCCAGTAAAACGGGATCCTTTAACATGTCGCCTAATATTTTGGTGAACCAGTACAGTCGCTGGTTTAAGACAAAGAAAAGAAAAGAGACTTGTTGTTCAACCCGTTTTACTCTACGAAATGAAATTAAGCCCTTATTAGCGATATTTCTTTTCGAGGACGATACTAACAATTGCTTGAACTCGCGTGCTGTAATCTAATCACTTGGTAGAAATCATAAGATCATCTCGTAAACGTTGGACCTCCAAATTATCTGGGTAATCTCCCTTTTTTTCCATGCTAACTAATGGCAATAACTATGGTAGTTGCCAAGTCAGAAGAAAAGAAGAACTTGTCTCGGATTACTGACTCGAATTGCCAATATGCAACTTTAAAATGAACGAAATCACCTTCGTAGTATGTAACCAATTTAAGAAATCCCTTTTTTCCTGAAAAAGATTTCACTGAGGCCATACATGTAATTGAGCCCACGACGCCGCGATGCCAGTGCGTTACTCTACCAACTGGGTTGCAGAAGTGGGTAACATAGCAATTGGCCAAATCGCTTACAGCTGCGAAGATTATTCCGTTCATTCAATGTTTAAACTTCAGTTAAACTGCAGATCATACGTGTCTTTCATATATTCTTTACGTCAATAAACAGTTTTGTTTTACATGTTACCTGAGCATTGTGGGGTACAGTTCAGTGGGAAAAAGGTATATATTGGAGAATGATCCGCTCGCCATGAAACGACCAATGAAAGCTAACGCGGTTATAGCGCCCTTTTGATCTAAAAATTGAATAGATGGTTCAAATTAGCTATAGAGGCTTGTGAAGAGGTATTCAAAGAGGAAGTTAGAAATGTAAGCCGGCCTGCAGTCGGGGAAAACAGATTATCAATACCAAAGGACATCACTTCAGGACTACTCGACGGAGCCGTTCTGCAAAATAACCGTTCTGCAGGGTCATCATGAGCTGGCTGACAACTTGTCAACTGGCATAGAAATCTTGCTGGCAATTTGCTGTTACCGAAAGCTTGCTGGGTCTGTGTTTATCAAATTATTCTATGGCTGGAAAAATTAACTCTTCCGGTTGGCGTGACGAACTGTTGTTATTATAGCTGGCAAAACGAGAGGATGTCACGCGGTGTGATTTAATGTTTCACTTCCTAAATAGTGAAATATTTCTTCGCTTTGTCGGTACCTTTTGTTTTGCTGTCAACTAGAGGACGACCAGTTAATTTTTACTTGCAAAACGATAGTGCACATGCAATGTATGCAGTACTCTGAGCAATAACGTGGTGGTTGGGGCGACCCTAAAACGAGGAATGGCGGAATGACGGAACGGCAAAACCGCGGAAAATCACCCCAAATCCTAAAACGCGGAACCGCGGAAAATCATCCATAACACTAAAACGCAGACAAACAAAAATAGATGGCACTGATTCGCTTTCGCGAGATTCATCGTGACGGAAAACAGTCACGCTAAGCCAAATAGCGTTAATGGCGTGAACACTCGTCCTCGCGCTCAGTTATTAAAATAACGCCCAGGAGTGCTCAACAGAGCCAATATACAAAATATCCGCTCCCCAGGCTTTTCGCTGCTGGCTGGAAAAATTTATGTTCTGACAAGGCCCTTGCTGTTAAGGGTCCTTCAAACGGTTGCTTGATCGCGCAGTTTTTATTTAGGAAAAATCCTGGCTGGTAACGTGTGTTTTTTTCAGTGAGAGCGGTCGAGTTTTGCAATGTCTCCTGGGAAATATGTCAACAGGCTATACATGGCTGGTAAACACACCTGGCGCACACTCCGGGGATAAAAATACCTAACTGGGCGCGACGACAGGCGACGCGACGACAGGCTTACAATCCTCTGTTTGTGTGGTGAGGTGTGCATTAATAAGGGACGGTTTCGGAGGATGGTAGGCCTATGGCGCGACATGTTGCGAGTTGATTTGTTGCGTTATATCTTTCAACTTTATTATTTGACAGCTGTCAATCGATTTGGAAGCACATGAGGAGTTTCCCTCATCCTCACCCGCGAATTCAAGGTCAACACTAACCGTCTCTGGAGAAATCAAAGTTTCGCCGTTTCAGTGTATTTGTTCTGAGGGCTTTTGGCGTGCTTCTATTGTTCTATCGCAGTGTTCGCGTTTCTAATTTTATTTTTTAAGGAAAGGTAAGTTTCTTTTCCTTTATCGCCAGTTTACCTGGATAAGTTTGAATTACTGTTCCGAATTCGCGATCTGACTGTATGATTGATTTCTTCTCTGCTGCTGTGCGCCCGCCATTTCTTCAGGTCAAACCAAGTTCTCATTCTACCATAGGAAGAGAAGTCTACAACAAAGGTAGGAGTCATCACATCTCGCTAAAAGTCGATAATATATTGTAGAGCAAACATTTACATGGTCGTAACTTCTTTCATGCTGTTCTGAAACCGTATGTCTGGATATACTGTAGTTTCAGGGTATGTTCTCATTCGAATCCTTTCAAAATTGGTTACCATTGCACCCTATACATTTCCTTTCGACGATATCTTTTAAACACAGGCAGATGTTAAACGTTCGGATAAGCTATCTGAATTTTAGAGGTGTTATATGGAGGGAGGAATAAACGGGTTATCTACTTTTTATGTAATAAATTACCGGCTAAAACTTCAAGGCTCTCCAGGCGGGATTTCACTCAGGATTTTGATACAAATCACATTGCGAGAATCAGACATGTACGCCTAAGAACATAAACAAGTATTTCTGGTGAAAAGGGTGCGCTAAAGGCACAGTATAACCGCTCGACAAAACAAATCTTATTCCCTGATATTTTTGCCGTAGACCCAGACTGCGGGCATATAATTATGCTAAAACTGTTGTCCACCCATCACGGAAAACGGAAAACGGCTAAGTGACTAAAAGCCAAAACACACCATTTCTATACTTTCCTGGCAAGAATCTGCGCAATTTCATTTTATGGGATTTCGAGAAAAGTCGCATGTTTCTCTCCGCAGGGTGTCTCGAAGACTCAGAACTCGAAAACACAGATCTCGAAAACGCAAACCCTTCAAAAACGCCATCTTCCAAAATTCGGACAGACTGAGTGATCAATATTAGCCTATACCAGGAGCATATATTAAAATATTCTTACAAGGGATTTTTTACCGTGATAGACATTTTTCACTGTTGTGTAATGGCTTGCAAGAGCACAGGTCCGAGAATGTTAATATTTATGAACTATCGGTCACCGAGCCTTGCTGGTTGAGTTTTGTAGAGTTTGGGATCTGCGTTGTTTCGAACCCCATCGCGCGCGTGGGACTGAGTTTCGCCACATGCGGTAAACATTACATAACATTAAAAAAAATATCTGCCACAGAAACGATGTCCCTGATAAGAACATTCTTTGAAAGATTGAGTTTTCCAAGGGTCTGTTTTTTCGAGGTCTGCGTTTTCGAGACACCCCTCTCGCAAGCGAACACCTCGCCATGGCTGTTGCCGGATGTACGACTAATAACCGCTTTTACAAGCGAGTCTATCTTTTCGTCGTGGGTCGAGGGTCGAGGGTAACATTTTCCCCCAATATTTGTAATTAATGAAGAAAAATCAAACCGAATGTAACCTTTTTAAGATACGAATTACACGTGGACATTAGATCTTTTTTTACGTGGACGTGGCATGGTCCCGGAAAAAATATCGAATGGGGTGGGGTGGGGGGGGCGGTGGTGTGAGATAGTGATTAGCACGTGGACATCCCAGATCGCTTTTGAAAACCTGATTAGTTTTCCAAGAATTACATTTAGAACCCACAGAAGCCAATATTGGATCTAAATATGGTTAGATTTCCCGTGTTACTGTATCACCACGAATTGAAATAACGTCAAAAAAAAGCGAAGAAAAAGAACGATGTTTTTATAAGAACAAAATAAAGTGTTGACAGGCCAAACGCAGCTTTTATGCTCGTGTTAATGTGTTTCCTTGACCTTATAGTTTAGCTTTCACGAGTATATCCCCTAGAGATTTTCCTTTTTGGTATGAGATTATAGGGGGTCCTTTGTATAGTTCTCTTAGCAATGGTTGATTTTGAATCAGGTGGTGTGCGCACTAAGACCGCAATGCATTATTTTGATGAATTTCCAACATGGCGGAATTTTGTTGTGACGCGAGCGGTTTTTCGGGTGAGTTTGATCATCGTTTGCACAACTTTCGCTGGCCTTTTTTCTGCTACAATATTAGATTTGGAAAGTTCGGGAATAGTAAAGTAAGGTTTTGGCGTCGAAGTTCTTACATTTAGAGCTTATCATGGTAAATTTTGACATTTCTCGAACAAGGTAAAATGGCCGATTTTTCTCTTCGTCTAGTAGGTCGGAAGTTTTTGTCCAACACGGCTTTCAGCTAGTGGTGCTTGGCGTAAAATTATAATAAATCAAAAGCTTAGAAATTTTCCAATATGGGAAACATAATGCACCAGTACGCACCAGTCGATCTACGCCGTTTCCACTAAACGAAAATGTCCCTTTTTTGAGTGTTAACCGTCTGTACTTTTGAAGTTTCATGCGTCGAGTTAAGCACTTTCATTCCACGATCTTCCAGTGTTTTTGGGAGTTATATAGTTTCGTTCAAAATGATTTAATTATGTGTTCTTTGGGACTAGGAGAATCCAATTTAGAAGAATAAGTTCCCGTAGATGATCAAGATGGACGTCAAAAGAGCACTGGTTTACTGAAGAAGCCAGCGAATTATTTGTTTCTACTGTACAGCTGTACTGTACTGATTCTCATGTCACAGTTGAATTATAGTACCTTTAGAACACCCAAAATAACTTTTCAGTCTTTTCCAGTTTATTTACGGGACTGGGAAGATAACAAACTGCTATTTCTGCTGCATGAATTGCTTCTACCCGAGTGGGCCTTTATAGCCTGTTCCAGGCTCTAGCATGATAAATGGGTTTACTGATGTCCATAATTGGCATCATTAGAGCTTCATACTATCATTTTGATTACCCATGCACTGAAGGTCACTTTGAAATGTTTTATTGCATCTGTTGTAACTAAAAAGTGATTCCACAACAACTCATTAGTGGAGACTTCATGCACAGCAAATCGCCTGTTGTGGAAAGGTGAGAAGTTCAATAAATGGTTCGAAACTTAATGAGGTTCAAATGGGTTTTATTCATTATTTTGCAAGTGGTTAGCCTGCATCACTGAAGAGCAAAACCCTGGTGTTTAGTTTGTCTCTGACACAGGCTTCAAGCTGTTTGACCAAAAGTATTTCATTTAATTTGTCGAGCTTGGTAAAAGTAAGACCTGCCTCCTACTCATTTGATGTCAACTTTTCAAGTCTGTATTCCAGCCTAGTGTCCCATCAGGCGAGAGCTTATACCAGTTTCAATAGCTTGAAGAGACTAGGAGTATTCTCTCCCCCCCTCTCCCTGGATGGGATGTTAGTCTATCACAGGGTTACCCCACAGCAGTAAACTTGCCAGTACAGGGCTTGAAATAATTTCCCGGCTAGGGCCGGTCAACTTGTCCGGTCAAACCTATTTTTGCTCGGACACAACCCATTTTTGGCCGGACAAATCTCCATTACGCCATATCTCTACAAAATTTCCCCCTCCCCCCCCCCCCCCTGCAGCATAATGTTTACATATCAAACAAGTACATTTTCTAAGCCTTTATTGTACATGGAGCCTCGAACTCATGGCAGGAAAAGTGGAATGCATGGTACAGCCACAACGTTCGGCAAAATCAATATTACATTTGTGCATGCATCTATCGCTTCAGTTCTATGTCTTCTATACAGTTAAATTTTAATACCTACTAAAGTTATGAAGTTGATGAAATTGAAGCCTGCGATCTAGTTGATCCTCATAATAATACAAGCTAACTGATGTGAATATACAACAAGAAACTCTTACAAGTAGAATCCATATCCACTGATTTGCTACAAAGTAAGCTTAGAATGAATAAGCTTGAATCTTGAAATGTTTCAGTACTATATCTTATTAAAAGGGGTCGCGGAAATGATACTAACAGGCAACTCTCTTTTTTCATTTGGAATACTTGAATGGCAACCTAATTTTGCTACTCGTTGTCAATTTCAAGTCTATACTGCCTGAGGAAAACATTGCCTTGCGAAGTAATGCCCGTGAATCCAATAATCACCAAAAAGCTTGGTAACCAAGTATTTATCAGGGGTGTGCCGGAAGTGATGAATGATTTGTTCCGTTTCAGCGTTTTTAGAGACGATATGAATCACAACTTTTATGGATGACTATTTGGCCATTTGGAATTACTGGAATTACATCAACGTTGTGCAATTAAAGAAATGAAAGCACTTTGTTGTGGTTTTAATTGAAACAAAAACATATCAACGCCAAAAATATATACAATGTTCGGGAGCCTACTGATCCACTCCTGTTTCTTTTATTAAATCTATTGCTCTGTCTTCTAATTCGTCCTCATTATCTGAATCGGAATCTTCTTCAGTTGAAGAACAATCGATCAAGACCATTCCCCTTTTCGCAAACTCTCGGGCCTTGTACGATTTCCTCTTGCTTTGGTTCGGAGGGCGAGTGGCACTCGTTACCCACAAGTGAATGGCTGGTGTAGTGTCGTAACCTTGAAAAGGGGGACCTTCCATTTTGACTCTTATCAGGTGGCTGAGGGTGTTCTCGCTGAGTGTTGCCGAGAATCTGAGAGGCATTGTTATGCTTCTCACGTCACGTTTACAAAATCCAAGCGGGCTATATATTATAAGAATATAGTAATTCATACTGCTGCACACGCTACTCCGGAAGACCCGCTAATTTGCGGTGACGGCTTGATGAACGACAAAGCGAAGATTTGCAACCACCGGAAATTTTACAACCACTATTGTGAATCATTTTTTAAAAGTTCTTGGTCTGGTAGTATCTCTGTCTTTTCCCCTTTTTATTCACAAACGCCAATAATGTTGAACCTATAAAAATTTAAAACCTGAAGATCCGCATTAAATTTTTCTTTACAAGCGTAAACGACCGGACAAATTGTCCGGCCATCCAAGGATTTGACCGGACAAAACCTATTTTTGACCGGACATTGTCCGTTGACCGGCCGTTATTTCAAGCCCTGCCAGTACCCATTTACACACCTGGGTGGAGAGAGGCACTATGAGAGTAAAGTGTCTTGTCTAAGAACACAACACAATTACCCCAATTACCCTGGCCATGGTTTGAACCCGGACTGCTCAATTTCAGAGTCCAGTGCACTAACCATTAGTCAACCATGCCGCCCTCAAATTATCAAGACACTATGGAAATATTATTATTGTTATGAAATGACATACATGTAGTGTTTCTTTCACAATGTTTTATTTATACAAATTCAGCAACCTTAAGGAAAGATATTTAAATGTATCTGAATAGGTTGTCACTTGATGTGTTGCTTTATCTAGTTGGTTTATTCTTGATTACGAAGCTTCCCTTGGAGAAAAAAAATTCTGTCTCCAAAGTTATCCTCCAGACCTGTGCATTAATTTTTATATTCAGCTGCTGTTGCAGTGTAATATCTCTGAATAAAGAACAAAAAATAACTTGATTATAAACCAGTTCTGTAATAAGTGAAGTAGCAGTAATAAAGCGAAGTAAACTATCACGGTCTGTATACACACAACAGTAGCAGGAGGAGGGCTTCCAGTGCGATTTTCACAAAAGTTAAAGTACGAGCTGTTTTGCAAATAACTGTGGTTGGTTCAAAACTACACCGGCTAGGTCAGACATAAACATTGGTTGACAGCATGGTAAACAAATACCTTCAACAATTTTAAGCATCCAGCAATTATTTAAAATTGTGAAAGACTGCACTTGGCCTACACCATTGCAGCTTAGCAGCCCTGGAAGCTAGTCCATCACTGATTACCCCTTGCATTACATTAGGTTGCCCTAGTATAGCTGAGACAGTCACTTGTGAGATTATAAGTGTCTTGCTCGATAACACAAAACACCCCCAGTCATCCTTCGAACCAGATCCAGAGGAGCTTATTTCCCTAATGGCAGCTGGTAATCAAGCTTACATTGCAAGGTATGTAGCCAGATTAAAAGTGCTAATAAATAAAACTCAGCTGATAGATTTGCTGTTTAGACTACCACTGATTCACTTCACCCCAGTAGACAAATATTTTTAATTTGCCTTAGTGATATGTTTTTGGATCAAAATCAAACCCGAACAATGATATCAAACTAATTTACAAGAACACAGCATTTTTTATAAATCTAACTAAATAACTGTAAACTGAAATCGTAGTTTGTTGCAGGAAGTATCTTTGTTGAACATTTGAAGTGTCGTAAAACCAGAACTTTCTTCGATGTTGCTACATACTGTCATTATGAGAGAAAAAAAATTAATAATTTTTGAAAGATATAATTCCTCGAATACTTTGCGAAATCAAGAATTAGAAATTAGAAACAAAAGCTAAGCAATTACGAAGATTGCTAGCTTTAATGCTTAGTCTAAGTAATACAAAATAAATCAGGACACGTACCATTACATCAACATGTGAAAAATATGTTTCCCTTGTTTCAATTCAAGATACGATATACTTATATTCGTAGTGGTTAATGAAGCTAAAGGGCAGCCCTCTTGCGAACATTACATCATTAAATTTAAGCTTACATCCTACATCGTGTTTAAATAAAGGTTTCTTATCTAAATATTTATGTTTACAATCATGATTCTTACCTCGGTCTTAAATGTATGCAAGTCCCGTCGAGGCGTCGCGACACAGAAAACCGATATTTTAAACTCCACGCACTGAAGTCTGAGGAAATCTTTGATTCCTAAGATCGACAACATGTCAAAACTAGGATATCCATCGCAAAAATCACAAAAGCTGCGATATTTTGAACGGAAAGAAGTAATTTTGGCGTTCACAAGAGATCCTCACGCGATGGCCGCCATGAGCAAATGATGCGAAACCGAAACAAATACCAGCGTGCATTGCGGTCGTAGCACGCACACCACCTGATTTTGAATTACGTGCCATTTGCTCATAAGGACGTTCTTGAGATTAGGCACAGCCTGGTGGAATGTTGTAACGAAAGGCAGGCACTCTCTGTCTTTGATGAAGTGCCGACTTCCTTGCGCTGAATTTGACTTCCGACGTTATTCTTTCTACTAAACTGTAAGGGTAGTTTCTGGCACGAAGGCGTGCCTTAAATTGGTTGAGATTCTCAACGAAAGATTTCGCTGAAGAGTTTGTTCTAAGAAGTCTTAGGGCTTCACCTTTGATAAACCCTAGTGGGTGACAGGAAGAGAAGTGAGTGTATTGGAAAGTCTCTGCCGGCTTAAAATGTCTGCGGATATCAAGGATTGCTTGTTTGTTAAATCTTTCACCTTTCCAGCAAGTTTATTTCTTTATCTGAGATTTAAGCCGTAAATTTAATTGTCGGGTGGTGTCTGTTTGCTAGGACAATAAATTCTTCTATTTCCTTTTTGTCAACATTCCACAGTGAGAATATGTCATCGATGTATCTTTTCCACTTTGTGTTGCTAAGCCTAATTATTTCCGTCTCAACCGCCGAGATAAAAATTTTGCAAAGGCAACTGCCATTTTTGTGCCCATTGCGGTTTTGTGGGTTTGGAGATCAGCCTTAGAATTTCTCTGAGGGAGAGGGTTGGTATGGGGGTGTTTTCCCCGTAGAAGTTCTCATATGCTCTGCATAAATACTAACTTCGTTAGTATTTAGTAAAATGCTTTATTGCTCTACTGTTTGGTCGAACACTTCATTAGGAAATATTAATAAGTTACAATCCATACAAAATTTTGCAAGTAAGATAGTCACCAATTCAAAGAAGTATGACCATGTAACACCTCTGTTACGCCAGCTTAACTGGCTGCCAGTAAAGCAAATGTTATATCTAAAAGACGCGGTAATGACCTATAAATGTGTCAATGGTCTAGCTCCGTTATACCTTAGCGTAAAACTGACTAAACGATCAAACATCCATTCACGTAATACGCGTAAGCGCGATTCTTTGAATACCCCGTTGTTTAGAACTACCGCTGGTTAGCGCACCTTCCAATATCGCGCGGCCAACATATGGAACAATCTAGACAGCCAAATGAAGAACTATAGCCTGAAAAAGTTCAAGGTCGAAATGAAGGACAAATTACTCAGTAGTTTATTATGATAATATTACGCATTGATACTCATTGATATATACATATATATTTATTAGATAATTTTTATGCTATTTATTGTACATTAGGATTTTAGTATTAATTATTACTATATTATTGTAAATAGTTATTGAAAAGCCTGTCAAGGAATAACCATTAAAGACCATTTTCCATTTTTTTTTTCCATACTGTGTTGATTCCCTCCCCTTGCGGGATATTTGTGTACAGGCTGGTGACAGTTAAGGAAACCAAGAATGTGTTCTCCGGGAGTTTTGTCCTTTCAATGAAGTTTATAAAGTCTGTTGTATCCTTAAGGGGTGTAATCCAACTGTCAAGGAAACTCTCTTAACAATAAAAATTTCTCGGGCAGAATCGGTCACATTAATTTCATTTTTTTCCCGGCAGAAAATGTCGACAAGTCACAGTAGCCATCGTAGTTAAAATTTTGCAGAATGCCTTGAGTCAGTTTACTAAGAACGAGTGTTTTGACATACATATGCCATTACTCAACAAGTGATTCGCAGCGGCAAATTGCAAAACAAAGCTAGAGGAGTCGCGAGTTTTTAAAAATAGAATACCTGGTCGTGATTTCCGGTGTCGGTGATAAAACTCCTTTGTGTGTAAAACAGCATAAAATCGATATTTGCAGGCGCTTTCCCATATTGCAAGTACAGCAGTTCGTTTTGTTCGATTCGACTTTAGCACGACGTTTGAAACGAACTCTTGTCGTGCTACACGGCAATATTAAGACTTGCGCATGAATTTCGCTCAAAATGGTGTTTCTTAACCATATTTTCTAGCCATTTGAAAAGCTAGCGTGAGACTAAATTTAATTTTCCCAAACTTCGCTTCATCGCGCCTTAATGATCGCGCTCTTTTCGCCAATCGTGGATTTTATTTTGCCTGTCGCGCCTACCGCGCCAGCTTGATAATCGTGTCATTTTGCCTTTCTAGCTTTTTGTGAACGCAAAGGTGCAAACGAAACATCGGTGTCATTTCGCGTTTTTTCGCGACTCGCAGGAAGGCATGTCGCAAACATCATTGCGTGTTTTCGTAAAAAGTTTCTGTCACGCAGTCAATAACAAAAGCATTTAAAAATAAACGTTATCGGCTTCTCCTTTGACATGGAATAGTCGAATAACTATATTATTTGGTGTAAAAAAGAAATATATTTCGGCATCAAATCAACATTGCAAATTAAATCATTTAGAAATTTCTTGCAACTCGATGACAGCCACTCGAATGTCAAACTTTTAATATGCAAATTCGGTTTTTGCGCTTTACAAAACATTCGCTTTCAAAACCCAACTTTCGCTTCCAAAAGGAAAATCATCAACAAAAAGCTTTCCATGCCAAAACATTTCATGAAAGGAAACAATACATTTTCTTTTATAGCCTAAAATGTTCGTGCACACAAGTTTCTAAATTTTGTATACTGCATGTCTCGAAGAGCGTCTCGAAGCGCCGCGCCACCGCGCCAGCCGGCTCGTTTTCGTGGAGAAAAATAAGGAAAGAAATTAAATATCTTGCTAAATAAGTTCACATTTAACAAGTGACGAGTGCATTTTGATACTGGATAACCGCACTCCAGGTTAGGTTTGCTCTGATAGCACTTGAAGTTCATTCAAAACATTCCAAAACCGAACAAAATATCTCTCATTCTGCCTGTGAGCGGAAACGATGTAAAGAACAGTCAACAATGCTAGGATCAAGGAGAGCAGTAAAGTGTCAAAACGGCATATTTAAACTCACAAAATAATTCAGGAAAATGCGAAATGGCAGTTAATTAAATTAGAGCGCAGCACTTTAGTTGCTCTCGTTATGCTCTTTTTACGTACCTCTCATGTTTTTGGGCATCAAGGATACGTGTTAGATAACAATTTATGTTGACCAATGAACTGCAGATTCCTGTTTGGGTCGTATAACAGATTTTCAGTCAGTCAACCAGGAAGAAAGCAAACCCGTATCCATGGCGGCACCAAGTTCTATAAAGGTGACAATAAATGAGAAAGAGGGCGCCTTACCTGGAAACCGTGTCCGAGCAGTGGGAATGTGCTTTTATAAACCTGTCAAGGATCTCGTCACTGACCGAACGAATAGACTGTGCAGAAACCCAGACAATCCAAAAGACACTTCGTGCATTGAAGTGTGCGACAGACAGCATGTGAGAGCTACATTATATAAAAGTGTTTCGAGCTTGCTTGCCTCCTATTTCGACGAAGGATCAGTCAGGGAGCCGACATGGTAAGTTTTTTTAAACTAATAAGTTCCTTAAATTTGTATTTTATGACCTTATGGAATAATCTGTGAACCACTGTTCTTCATTTTTTTTAAAGCCTCCTTGAAGACGCAAAATGGAGTCGCGGAGACACCGGAAAGCCTGCAAAAGCTCACAAAGTGGCAATTTCATTTCACGTGGATCCTGCAAAGAATGAAAGATAGACCTAATTCGTTATGACTTCCGATTATACAACGTGATAGTTGGAGAAATGTGTACTGACTAGCAACGATCTAGCAACGGTCGTCTTCAAAAATTCTTGCATTTTTTCATTTTCCTTGTGTATGCAAAAAAATACCTGATGCATTTTCTAGGCAGCAAAGGATAGGAATCTGTCACAACAGTTTTTTTATTTAAATTATCTACCTACATTAGAAGTTTAGAATTGTGCACTTGATTAACAACAGCACTGAACCGATCAGCAATAAAACGCCTTTCCTTGCATGTTTCTTGTGTTATGTTCGAAATTTCAAATGGAAGCTGATCTGGGATTCTCCTGACCCCAGAGATCCGTTTCAGTCAAGAACGATAAAACCTTCTTCCACGGTTTACAGAAGCTCCAGACCAAAGAGCGGAGTCGCTGTTTGAGAGTAAGGGTTGTAAAGAGGTTAGAAGACATAGGACATATCTTCCTGTGGAGGTAACTTGAACGTCACGTAGTTATGCTAACTGGTTAATAGTTATCGGTGATAGCTTAACCAGTGGAGACGTGTTTGTAATTAATTTCTTAAAAGGTTTCAAAATATCGAAATTTTGTATATCGACGGAAAACCATCCGAACTTCTTCATTTAACTGAATCCAGAAGCCATTATTTTTAAATTGGCAAGGCAAAAAAAGGTGTTCGTTTCACTCGTAGAAAGCTTCCCGGGATTTTTTAACAACTTCCAAAAACTTTTACGAAAATGTTCGTTGTCTTTTAAAACCAGTTGAGAAGTGTTTGTGATTTCTTAAGAAGTTACAAAACATCGAAACTTTTTAAGTGAGCTTGTGGAGAAGTGTTTGCGATCTCGAGAGGGGTTTCAAAACATCGAAACTTGCTGGCTTAATTAGTGGAGAAGTGTTTGCGATTTCCTAAGAGGTTCCAAAACTTCGTAACTTGTTAAGTGAACTAATAAACGATGAAAACCATCCGAGTTCTTATTTTAGCTGAATCCAGAAGCGACTGACATTATTTCAAATTTGGCAAAGCAAAATAAGTATTTGTTTCACTCGTAGAAAGATTCTTGGGATTTCCCAACAACTTCCACTGAAAAAAAAAAAGTGTTGTTGACGGTACTACTAGTCAGGAAGAGTTTCCAAACATCGAGTCATGTTCGTTAGCTTAACCGGTTGAGAAGTGCTTTGGGATTTCTTAAGATCTTCCAAAACATCGAAGCTTTTTAAGTGAGCTTGTGGAGAAGTGTTTGCGATCTCGAGAGGGGTTTCAAAACATCGAAACTTGCTGGCTTAATTAGTGGAGAAGTGTTTGCGATTTCTTAAGAGGTTCCAAAACCTCGTAACTTGTTAAGTGAACTAATAAACGATGAAAACCAACTGAGTTCTTATTTTAGCTGAATCCAGAAGCGTCTGACATTATTTCAAATTTTGCAAAGCAAAATAAGTATTTGTTTCACTCGTAGAAAGATTCTTGGGATTTCCCAACAACTTCCACTGAAAAAAAAACGGGTGTTGTTGACGGTACTACTTAGTGAGGAAGAGTTTCCAAACATTGAGTCATGTTCGTTAGCTTAACCTGTTGAGAAGTGTTTGTGATTTCTTAAGAGGTTCCAAAACATCGAAACTTTTTAAGTGAGCTTGTGGAGAAGTGTTTGCGATCTCGAGAGGGGTTTCAAAACATCGAAACTTGCTGGCTTAATTAGTGGAGAAGTGTTTGCGATTTCCTACTGAAGAGGTTCCAAAACCTCGTAACTTGTTAAGTGAACTAATAAACGATGAAAACCAACTGAGTTCTTATTTTAGCTGAATCCAGAAGCGACTGACATTATTTCAAATTTTGCAAAGCAACATAAGTATTTGTTTCACTCGTAGAAAGATTCTTGGGATTTCCCAACAACTTCCACTGAAAAAAAAAAACGGGTGTTGTTGACGGTACTACTTAGTGAGGAAGAGTTTCCAAACATCGAGTCATGTTCGTTAGCTTAACCTGTTGAGAAGTGTTTGTGATTTCTTAAGAGGTTCCAAAACATCGAAACTTTTTAAGTGAACTTGTGGAGAAGTGTTTGCGATCTCGAGAGGGGTTTCAAAACATCGAAACTTGCTGGCTTAATTAGTGGAGAAGTGTTTGCGATTTCTTAAGAGGTTCCAAAACCTCGTAACTTGTTAAGTGAACTAATAAACGATGAAAACCAACTGAGTTCTTATTTTAGCTGAATCCAGAAGCGACTGACATTATTTCATATTTTGCAAAGCAAAATAGGTATTTGTTTCACTCGTAGAAAGATTCTTGGGATTTCCCAACAACTTCCACTGAAAAAAAAAACGGGTGTTGTTGACGGTACTACTTAGTGAGGAAGAGTTTCCAAACATCGAGTCATGTTCGTTAGCTTAACCTGTTGAGAAGTGTTTGTGATTTCTTAAGAGGTTCCAAAACATCGAAACTTTTTAAGTGAGCTTGTGGAGAAGTGTTTGCGATCTCGAGAGGGGTTTCAAAACATCGAAACTTGCTGGCTTAATTAGTGGAGAAGTGTTTGCGATTTCTTAAGAGGTTCCAAAACCTCGTAACCTGTTAAGTGAACTAATAAACGATGAAAACCATCCGAGTTCTTATTTTAGCTGAATCCAGAAGCGACTGACATTATTTCAAATTTTGCAAAGCAAAATAAGTATTTGTTTCACTCGTAGAAAGATTCTTGGGATTTCCCAACAACTTCCACTGAAAAAAAAAGTGTTGTTGACGGTACTACTTAGTGAGGAAGAGTTTCCAAACATCGAGTCATGTTCGTTAGCTTAACCTGTTGAGAAGTGTTTGTGATTTCTTAAGAGGTTCCAAAACATCGAAACTTTTTAAGTGAGCTTGTGGAGAAGTGTTTGCGATCTCGAGAGGGGTTTCAAAACATCGAAACTTGCTGGCTTAATTAGTGGAGAAGTGTTTGCGATTTCTAAAGAGGTTCCAAAACCTCGTAACTTGTTAAGTGAACTAATAAACGATGAAAACCAACTGAGTTCTTATTTTAGCTGAATCCAGAAGCGACTGACATTATTTCAAATTTTGCAAAGCAAAATAGGTATTTGTTTCACTCGTAGAAAGATTCTTGGGATTTCCCAACAACTTCCACTGAAAAAAAAAAACGGGTGTTGTTGACGGTACTACTTAGTGAGGAAGAGTTTCCAAACATCGAGTCATGTTCGTTAGCTTAACCTGTTGAGAAGTGTTTGTGATTTCTTAAGAGGTTCCAAAACATCGAAACTTTTTAAGTGAGCTTGTGGAGAAGTGTTTGCGATCTCGAGAGGGGTTTCAAAACATCGAAACTTGCTGGCTTAATTAGTGGAGAAGTGTTTGCGATTTCTAAAGAGGTTCCAAAACCTCGTAACTTGTTAAGTGAACTAATAAACGATGAAAACCAACTGAGTTCTTATTTTAGCTGAATCCAGAAGCGACTGACATTATTTCAAATTTTGCAAAGCAAAATAGGTATTTGTTTCACTCGTAGAAAGATTCTTGGGATTTCCCAACAACTTCTACTGAAAAAAAAAAGTGTTGTTGACGGTACTACTTAGTGAGGAAGAGTTTCCAAACATCGAGTCATGTTCGTTAGCTTAACCTGTTGAGAAGTGTTTGTGATTTCTTAAGAGGTTCCAAAACATCGAAACTTTTTAAGTGAGCTTGTGGAGAAGTGTTTGCGATCTCGAGAGGGGTTTCAAAACATCGAAACTTGCTGGCTTAATTAGTGGAGAAGTGTTTGCGATTTCTTAAGAGGTTCCAAAACCTCGTAACTTGTTAAGTGAACTAATAAACGATGAAAACCATCTGAGTTCTTATTTTAGCTGAATCCAGAAGCGACTGACATTATTTCAAATTTTGCAAAGCAAAATAAGTATTTGTTTCACTCGTAGAAAGATTCTTGGGATTTCCCAACAACTTCCACTGAAAAAAAAAAACGGGTGTTGTTGACGGTACTACTTAGTGAGGAAGAGTTTCCAAACATCGAGTCATGTTCGTTAGCTTAACCTGTTGAGAAGTGTTTGTGATTTCTTAAGAGGTTCCAAAACATCGAAACTTTTTAAGTGAGCTTGTGGAGAAGTGTTTGCGATCTCGAGAGGGGTTTCAAAACATCGAAACTTGCTGGCTTAATTAGTGGAGAAGTGTTTGCGATTTCTTAAGAGGTTCCAAAACCTCGTAACTTGTTAAGTGAACTAATAAACGATGAAAACCATCTGAGTTCTTATTTTAGCTGAATCCAGAAGCGACTGACATTATTTCAAATTTTGCAAAGCAAAATAAGTATTTGTTTCACTCGTAGAAAGATTCTTGGGATTTCCCAACAACTTCCACTGAAAAAAAAGTGTTGTTGACGGTACTACTTAGTGAGGAAGAGTTTCCAAACATCGAGTCATGTTCGTTAGCTTAACCTGTTGAGAAGTGTTTGTGATTTCTTAAGAGGTTCCAAAACATCGAAACTTTTTAAGTGAGCTTGTGGAGAAGTGTTTGCGATCTCGAGAGGGGTTTCAAAACATCGAAACTTGCTGGCTTAATTAGTGGAGAAGTGTTTGCGATTTCCTACTGAAGAGGTTCCAAAACCTCGTAACTTGTTAAGTGAACTAATAAACGATGAAAACCAACTGAGTTCTTATTTTAGCTGAATCCAGAAGCGACTGACATTATTTCAAATTTTGCAAAGCAACACAAGTATTTGTTTCACTCGTAGAAAGATTCTTGGGATTTCCCAACAACTTCCACTGAAAAAAAAAACGGGTGTTGTTGACGGTACTACTTAGTGAGGAAGAGTTTCCAAACATCGAGTCATGTTCGTTAGCTTAACCTGTTGAGAAGTGTTTGTGATTTCTTAAGAGGTTCCAAAACATCGAAACTTTTTAAGTGAGCTTGTGGAGAAGTGTTTGCGATCTCGAGAGGGGTTTCAAAACATCGAAACTTGCTGGCTTAATTAGTGGAGAAGTGTTTGCGATTTCTTAAGAGGTTCCAAAACCTCGTAACTTGTTAAGTGAACTAATAAACGATGAAAACCAACTGAGTTCTTATTTTAGCTGAATCCAGAAGCGACTGACATTATTTCATATTTTGCAAAGCAAAATAGGTATTTGTTTCACTCGTAGAAAGATTCTTGGGATTTCCCAACAACTTCCACTGAAAAAAAAAACGGGTGTTGTTGACGGTACTACTTAGTGAGGAAGAGTTTCCAAACATCGAGTCATGTTTGTTAGCTTAACCTGTTGAGAAGTGTTTGTGATTTCTTAAGAGGTTCCAAAACATCGAAACTTTTTAAGTGAGCTTGTGGAGAAGTGTTTGCGATCTCGAGAGGGGTTTCAAAACATCGAAACTTGCTGGCTTAATTAGTGGAGAAGTGTTTGCGATTTCTTAAGAGGTTCCAAAACCTCGTAACCTGTTAAGTGAACTAATAAACGATGAAAACCATCCGAGTTCTTATTTTAGCTGAATCCAGAAGCGACTGACATTATTTCAAATTTTGCAAAGCAAAATAAGTATTTGTTTCACTCGTAGAAAGATTCTTGGGATTTCCCAACAACTTCCACTGAAAAAAAAAGTGTTGTTGACGGTACTACTTAGTGAGGAAGAGTTTCCAAACATCGAGTCATGTTCGTTAGCTTAACCTGTTGAGAAGTGTTTGTGATTTCTTAAGAGGTTCCAAAACATCGAAACTTTTTAAGTGAGCTTGTGGAGAAGTGTTTGCGATCTCGAGAGGGGTTTCAAAACATCGAAACTTGCTGGCTTAATTAGTGGAGAAGTGTTTGCGATTTCTTAAGAGGTTCCAAAACCTCGTAACTTGTTAAGTGAACTAATAAACGATGAAAACCAACTGAGTTCTTATTTTAGCTGAATCCAGAAGCGATTGACATTATTTCATATTTTGCAAAGCAAAATAGGTATTTGTTTCACTCGTAGAAAGATTCTTGGGATTTCCCAACAACTTCCACTGAAAAAAAAAACGGGTGTTGTTGACGGTACTACTTAGTGAGGAAGAGTTTCCAAACATCGAGTCATGTTTGTTAGCTTAACCTGTTGAGAAGTGTTTGTGATTTCTTAAGAGGTTCCAAAACATCGAAACTTTTTAAGTGAGCTTGTGGAGAAGTGTTTGCGATCTCGAGAGGGGTTTCAAAACATCGAAACTTGCTGGCTTAATTAGTGGAGAAGTGTTTGCGATTTCTTAAGAGGTTCCAAAACCTCGTAACCTGTTAAGTGAACTAATAAACGATGAAAACCATCCGAGTTCTTATTTTAGCTGAATCCAGAAGCGACTGACATTATTTCAAATTTTGCAAAGCAAAATAAGTATTTGTTTCACTCGTAGAAAGATTCTTGGGATTTCCCAACAACTTCCACTGAAAAAAAAAGTGTTGTTGACGGTACTACTTAGTGAGGAAGAGTTTCCAAACATCGAGTCATGTTCGTTAGCTTAACCTGTTGAGAAGTGTTTGTGATTTCTTAAGAGGTTCCAAAACATCGAAACTTTTTAAGTGAGCTTGTGGAGAAGTGTTTGCGATCTCGAGAGGGGTTTCAAAACATCGAAACTTGCTGGCTTAATTAGTGGAGAAGTGTTTGCGATTTCCTACTGAAGAGGTTCCAAAACCTCGTAACTTGTTAAGTGAACTAATAAACGATGAAAACCAACTGAGTTCTTATTTTAGCTGAATCCAGAAGCGACTGACATTGTTTCAAATTTTGCAAAGCAACATAAGTATTTGTTTCACTCGTAGAAAGATTCTTGGGATTTCCCAACAACTTCCACTGAAAAAAAAAAACGGGTGTTGTTGACGGTACTACTTAGTGAGGAAGAGTTTCCAAACATCGAGTCATGTTCGTTAGCTTAACCTGTTGAGAAGTGTTTGTGATTTCTTAAGAGGTTCCAAAACATCGAAACTTTTTAAGTGAGCTTGTGGAGAAGTGTTTGCGATCTCGAGAGGGGTTTCAAAACATCGAAACTTGCTGGCTTAATTAGTGGAGAAGTGTTTGCGATTTCTTAAGAGGTTCCAAAACCTCGTAACTTGTTAAGTGAACTAATAAACGATGAAAACCATCCGAGTTCTTATTTTAGCTGAATCCAGAAGCGACTGACATTATTTCAAATTTTGCAAAGCAAAATAAGTATTTGTTTCACTCGTAGAAAGATTCTTGGGATTTCCCAACAACTTCCACTGAAAAAAAAAAGTGTTGTTGACGGTACTACTTAGTGAGGAAGAGTTTCCAAACATCGAGTCATGTTCGTTAGCTTAACCTGTTGAGAAGTGTTTGTGATTTCTTAAGAGGTTCCAAAACATCGAAACTTTTTAAGTGAGCTTGTGGAGAAGTGTTTGCGATCTCGAGAGGGGTTTCAAAACATCGAAACTTGCTGGCTTAATTAGTGGAGAAGTGTTTGCGATTTCTTAAGAGGTTCCAAAACCTCGTAACCTGTTAAGTGAACTAATAAACGATGAAAACCATCCGAGTTCTTATTTTAGCTGAATCCAGAAGCGACTGACATTATTTCAAATTTTGCAAAGCAAAATAAGTATTTGTTTCACTCGTAGAAAGATTCTTGGGATTTCCCAACAACTTCCACTGAAAAAAAAAAGTGTTGTTGACGGTACTACTTAGTGAGGAAGAGTTTCCAAACATCGAGTCATGTTCGTTAGCTTAACCTGTTGAGAAGTGTTTGTGATTTCTTAAGAGGTTCCAAAACATCGAAACTTTTTAAGTGAGCTTGTGGAGAAGTGTTTGCGATCTCGAGAGGGGTTTCAAAACATCGAAACTTGCTGGCTTAATTAGTGGAGAAGTGTTTGCGATTTCTTAAGAGGTTCCAAAACCTCGTAACTTGTTAAGTGAACTAATAAACGATGAAAACCAACTGAGTTCTTATTTTAGCTGAATCCAGAAGCGACTGACATTATTTCATATTTTGCAAAGCAAAATAGGTATTTGTTTCACTCGTAGAAAGATTCTTGGGATTTCCCAACAACTTCCACTGAAAAAAAAAACGGGTGTTGTTGACGGTACTACTTAGTGAGGAAGAGTTTCCAAACATCGAGTCATGTTCGTTAGCTTAACCTGTTGAGAAGTGTTTGTGATTTCTTAAGAGGTTCCAAAACATCGAAACTTTTTAAGTGAGCTTGTGGAGAAGTGTTTGCGATCTCGAGAGGGGTTTCAAAACATCGAAACTTGCTGGCTTAATTAGTGGAGAAGTGTTTGCGATTTCTTAAGAGGTTCCAAAACCTCGTAACCTGTTAAGTGAACTAATAAACGATGAAAACCATCCGAGTTCTTATTTTAGCTGAATCCAGAAGCGACTGACATTATTTCAAATTTTGCAAAGCAAAATAAGTATTTGTTTCACTCGTAGAAAGATTCTTGGGATTTCCCAACAACTTCCACTGAAAAAAAAAAGTGTTGTTGACGGTACTACTTAGTGAGGAAGAGTTTCCAAACATCGAGTCATGTTCGTTAGCTTAACCTGTTGAGAAGTGTTTGTGATTTCTTAAGAGGTTCCAAAACATCGAAACTTTTTAAGTGAGCTTGTGGAGAAGTGTTTGCGATCTCGAGAGGGGTTTCAAAACATCGAAACTTGCTGGCTTAATTAGTGGAGAAGTGTTTGCGATTTCTTAAGAGGTTCCAAAACCTCGTAACTTGTTAAGTGAACTAATAAACGATGAAAACCAACTGAGTTCTTATTTTAGCTGAATCCAGAAGCGATTGACATTATTTCATATTTTGCAAAGCAAAATAGGTATTTGTTTCACTCGTAGAAAGATTCTTGGGATTTCCCAACAACTTCCACTGAAAAAAAAAACGGGTGTTGTTGACGGTACTACTTAGTGAGGAAGAGTTTCCAAACATCGAGTCATGTTTGTTAGCTTAACCTGTTGAGAAGTGTTTGTGATTTCTTAAGAGGTTCCAAAACATCGAAACTTTTTAAGTGAGCTTGTGGAGAAGTGTTTGCGATCTCGAGAGGGGTTTCAAAACATCGAAACTTGCTGGCTTAATTAGTGGAGAAGTGTTTGCGATTTCTTAAGAGGTTCCAAAACCTCGTAACCTGTTAAGTGAACTAATAAACGATGAAAACCATCCGAGTTCTTATTTTAGCTGAATCCAGAAGCGACTGACATTATTTCAAATTTTGCAAAGCAAAATAAGTATTTGTTTCACTCGTAGAAAGATTCTTGGGATTTCCCAACAACTTCCACTGAAAAAAAAAGTGTTGTTGACGGTACTACTTAGTGAGGAAGAGTTTCCAAACATCGAGTCATGTTCGTTAGCTTAACCTGTTGAGAAGTGTTTGTGATTTCTTAAGAGGTTCCAAAACATCGAAACTTTTTAAGTGAGCTTGTGGAGAAGTGTTTGCGATCTCGAGAGGGGTTTCAAAACATCGAAACTTGCTGGCTTAATTAGTGGAGAAGTGTTTGCGATTTCCTACTGAAGAGGTTCCAAAACCTCGTAACTTGTTAAGTGAACTAATAAACGATGAAAACCATCCGAGTTCTTATTTTAGCTGAATCCAGAAGCGACTGACATTATTTCAAATTTTGCAAAGCAAAATAAGTATTTGTTTCACTCGTAGAAAGATTCTTGGGATTTCCCAACAACTTCCACTGAAAAAAAAAGTGTTGTTGACGGTACTACTTAGTGAGGAAGAGTTTCCAAACATCGAGTCATGTTCGTTAGCTTAACCTGTTGAGAAGTGTTTGTGATTTCTTAAGAGGTTCCAAAACATCGAAACTTTTTAAGTGAGCTTGTGGAGAAGTGTTTGCGATCTCGAGAGGGGTTTCAAAACATCGAAACTTGCTGGCTTAATTAGTGGAGAAGTGTTTGCGATTTCTAAAGAGGTTCCAAAACCTCGTAACTTGTTAAGTGAACTAATAAACGATGAAAACCAACTGAGTTCTTATTTTAGCTGAATCCAGAAGCGACTGACATTATTTCAAATTTTGCAAAGCAAAATAGGTATTTGTTTCACTCGTAGAAAGATTCTTGGGATTTCCCAACAACTTCCACTGAAAAAAAAAAACGGGTGTTGTTGACGGTACTACTTAGTGAGGAAGAGTTTCCAAACATCGAGTCATGTTCGTTAGCTTAACCTGTTGAGAAGTGTTTGTGATTTCTTAAGAGGTTCCAAAACATCGAAACTTTTTAAGTGAGCTTGTGGAGAAGTGTTTGCGATCTCGAGAGGGGTTTCAAAACATCGAAACTTGCTGGCTTAATTAGTGGAGAAGTGTTTGCGATTTCTAAAGAGGTTCCAAAACCTCGTAACTTGTTAAGTGAACTAATAAACGATGAAAACCAACTGAGTTCTTATTTTAGCTGAATCCAGAAGCGACTGACATTATTTCAAATTTTGCAAAGCAAAATAGGTATTTGTTTCACTCGTAGAAAGATTCTTGGGATTTCCCAACAACTTCTACTGAAAAAAAAAAGTGTTGTTGACGGTACTACTTAGTGAGGAAGAGTTTCCAAACATCGAGTCATGTTCGTTAGCTTAACCTGTTGAGAAGTGTTTGTGATTTCTTAAGAGGTTCCAAAACATCGAAACTTTTTAAGTGAGCTTGTGGAGAAGTGTTTGCGATCTCGAGAGGGGTTTCAAAACATCGAAACTTGCTGGCTTAATTAGTGGAGAAGTGTTTGCGATTTCTTAAGAGGTTCCAAAACCTCGTAACTTGTTAAGTGAACTAATAAACGATGAAAACCATCTGAGTTCTTATTTTAGCTGAATCCAGAAGCGACTGACATTATTTCAAATTTTGCAAAGCAAAATAAGTATTTGTTTCACTCGTAGAAAGATTCTTGGGATTTCCCAACAACTTCCACTGAAAAAAAAAAACGGGTGTTGTTGACGGTACTACTTAGTGAGGAAGAGTTTCCAAACATCGAGTCATGTTCGTTAGCTTAACCTGTTGAGAAGTGTTTGTGATTTCTTAAGAGGTTCCAAAACATCGAAACTTTTTAAGTGAGCTTGTGGAGAAGTGTTTGCGATCTCGAGAGGGGTTTCAAAACATCGAAACTTGCTGGCTTAATTAGTGGAGAAGTGTTTGCGATTTCTTAAGAGGTTCCAAAACCTCGTAACTTGTTAAGTGAACTAATAAACGATGAAAACCATCTGAGTTCTTATTTTAGCTGAATCCAGAAGCGACTGACATTATTTCAAATTTTGCAAAGCAAAATAAGTATTTGTTTCACTCGTAGAAAGATTCTTGGGATTTCCCAACAACTTCCACTGAAAAAAAAGTGTTGTTGACGGTACTACTTAGTGAGGAAGAGTTTCCAAACATCGAGTCATGTTCGTTAGCTTAACCTGTTGAGAAGTGTTTGTGATTTCTTAAGAGGTTCCAAAACATCGAAACTTTTTAAGTGAGCTTGTGGAGAAGTGTTTGCGATCTCGAGAGGGGTTTCAAAACATCGAAACTTGCTGGCTTAATTAGTGGAGAAGTGTTTGCGATTTCCTACTGAAGAGGTTCCAAAACCTCGTAACTTGTTAAGTGAACTAATAAACGATGAAAACCAACTGAGTTCTTATTTTAGCTGAATCCAGAAGCGACTGACATTATTTCAAATTTTGCAAAGCAACACAAGTATTTGTTTCACTCGTAGAAAGATTCTTGGGATTTCCCAACAACTTCCACTGAAAAAAAAAACGGGTGTTGTTGACGGTACTACTTAGTGAGGAAGAGTTTCCAAACATCGAGTCATGTTCGTTAGCTTAACCTGTTGAGAAGTGTTTGTGATTTCTTAAGAGGTTCCAAAACATCGAAACTTTTTAAGTGAGCTTGTGGAGAAGTGTTTGCGATCTCGAGAGGGGTTTCAAAACATCGAAACTTGCTGGCTTAATTAGTGGAGAAGTGTTTGCGATTTCTTAAGAGGTTCCAAAACCTCGTAACTTGTTAAGTGAACTAATAAACGATGAAAACCAACTGAGTTCTTATTTTAGCTGAATCCAGAAGCGACTGACATTATTTCATATTTTGCAAAGCAAAATAGGTATTTGTTTCACTCGTAGAAAGATTCTTGGGATTTCCCAACAACTTCCACTGAAAAAAAAAACGGGTGTTGTTGACGGTACTACTTAGTGAGGAAGAGTTTCCAAACATCGAGTCATGTTTGTTAGCTTAACCTGTTGAGAAGTGTTTGTGATTTCTTAAGAGGTTCCAAAACATCGAAACTTTTTAAGTGAGCTTGTGGAGAAGTGTTTGCGATCTCGAGAGGGGTTTCAAAACATCGAAACTTGCTGGCTTAATTAGTGGAGAAGTGTTTGCGATTTCTTAAGAGGTTCCAAAACCTCGTAACCTGTTAAGTGAACTAATAAACGATGAAAACCATCCGAGTTCTTATTTTAGCTGAATCCAGAAGCGACTGACATTATTTCAAATTTTGCAAAGCAAAATAAGTATTTGTTTCACTCGTAGAAAGATTCTTGGGATTTCCCAACAACTTCCACTGAAAAAAAAAGTGTTGTTGACGGTACTACTTAGTGAGGAAGAGTTTCCAAACATCGAGTCATGTTCGTTAGCTTAACCTGTTGAGAAGTGTTTGTGATTTCTTAAGAGGTTCCAAAACATCGAAACTTTTTAAGTGAGCTTGTGGAGAAGTGTTTGCGATCTCGAGAGGGGTTTCAAAACATCGAAACTTGCTGGCTTAATTAGTGGAGAAGTGTTTGCGATTTCTTAAGAGGTTCCAAAACCTCGTAACTTGTTAAGTGAACTAATAAACGATGAAAACCAACTGAGTTCTTATTTTAGCTGAATCCAGAAGCGATTGACATTATTTCATATTTTGCAAAGCAAAATAGGTATTTGTTTCACTCGTAGAAAGATTCTTGGGATTTCCCAACAACTTCCACTGAAAAAAAAAACGGGTGTTGTTGACGGTACTACTTAGTGAGGAAGAGTTTCCAAACATCGAGTCATGTTTGTTAGCTTAACCTGTTGAGAAGTGTTTGTGATTTCTTAAGAGGTTCCAAAACATCGAAACTTTTTAAGTGAGCTTGTGGAGAAGTGTTTGCGATCTCGAGAGGGGTTTCAAAACATCGAAACTTGCTGGCTTAATTAGTGGAGAAGTGTTTGCGATTTCTTAAGAGGTTCCAAAACCTCGTAACCTGTTAAGTGAACTAATAAACGATGAAAACCATCCGAGTTCTTATTTTAGCTGAATCCAGAAGCGACTGACATTATTTCAAATTTTGCAAAGCAAAATAAGTATTTGTTTCACTCGTAGAAAGATTCTTGGGATTTCCCAACAACTTCCACTGAAAAAAAAAGTGTTGTTGACGGTACTACTTAGTGAGGAAGAGTTTCCAAACATCGAGTCATGTTCGTTAGCTTAACCTGTTGAGAAGTGTTTGTGATTTCTTAAGAGGTTCCAAAACATCGAAACTTTTTAAGTGAGCTTGTGGAGAAGTGTTTGCGATCTCGAGAGGGGTTTCAAAACATCGAAACTTGCTGGCTTAATTAGTGGAGAAGTGTTTGCGATTTCCTACTGAAGAGGTTCCAAAACCTCGTAACTTGTTAAGTGAACTAATAAACGATGAAAACCAACTGAGTTCTTATTTTAGCTGAATCCAGAAGCGACTGACATTGTTTCAAATTTTGCAAAGCAACATAAGTATTTGTTT
Source organism: Siderastrea siderea (assembly GCA_964030785.1). Taxonomy (NCBI): domain Eukaryota; kingdom Metazoa; phylum Cnidaria; class Anthozoa; order Scleractinia; family Rhizangiidae; genus Siderastrea; species Siderastrea siderea. Next base: position 19,168,723 of record OZ034978.1, on the reverse strand, counting down.
CACTCGTAGAAAGATTCTTGGGATTTCCCAACAACTTCCACTGAAAAAAAAAAACGGGTGTTGTTGACGGTACTACTTAGTGAGGAAGAGTTTCCAAACATCGAGTCATGTTCGTTAGCTTAACCTGTTGAGAAGTGTTTGTGATTTCTTAAGAGGTTCCAAAACATCGAAACTTTTTAAGTGAGCTTGTGGAGAAGTGTTTGCGATCTCGAGAGGGGTTTCAAAACATCGAAACTTGCTGGCTTAATTAGTGGAGAAGTGTTTGCGATTTCTTAAGAGGTTCCAAAACCTCGTAACTTGTTAAGTGAACTAATAAACGATGAAAACCATCCGAGTTCTTATTTTAGCTGAATCCAGAAGCGACTGACATTATTTCAAATTTTGCAAAGCAAAATAAGTATTTGTTTCACTCGTAGAAAGATTCTTGGGATTTCCCAACAACTTCCACTGAAAAAAAAAAGTGTTGTTGACGGTACTACTTAGTGAGGAAGAGTTTCCAAACATCGAGTCATGTTCGTTAGCTTAACCTGTTGAGAAGTGTTTGTGATTTCTTAAGAGGTTCCAAAACATCGAAACTTTTTAAGTGAGCTTGTGGAGAAGTGTTTGCGATCTCGAGAGGGGTTTCAAAACATCGAAACTTGCTGGCTTAATTAGTGGAGAAGTGTTTGCGATTTCTTAAGAGGTTCCAAAACCTCGTAACCTGTTAAGTGAACTAATAAACGATGAAAACCATCCGAGTTCTTATTTTAGCTGAATCCAGAAGCGACTGACATTATTTCAAATTTTGCAAAGCAAAATAAGTATTTGTTTCACTCGTAGAAAGATTCTTGGGATTTCCCAACAACTTCCACTGAAAAAAAAAAGTGTTGTTGACGGTACTACTTAGTGAGGAAGAGTTTCCAAACATCGAGTCATGTTCGTTAGCTTAACCTGTTGAGAAGTGTTTGTGATTTCTTAAGAGGTTCCAAAACATCGAAACTTTTTAAGTGAGCTTGTGGAGAAGTGTTTGCGATCTCGAGAGGGGTTTCAAAACATCGAAACTTGCTGGCTTAATTAGTGGAGAAGTGTTTGCGATTTCTTAAGAGGTTCCAAAACCTCGTAACTTGTTAAGTGAACTAATAAACGATGAAAACCAACTGAGTTCTTATTTTAGCTGAATCCAGAAGCGACTGACATTATTTCATATTTTGCAAAGCAAAATAGGTATTTGTTTCACTCGTAGAAAGATTCTTGGGATTTCCCAACAACTTCCACTGAAAAAAAAAACGGGTGTTGTTGACGGTACTACTTAGTGAGGAAGAGTTTCCAAACATCGAGTCATGTTCGTTAGCTTAACCTGTTGAGAAGTGTTTGTGATTTCTTAAGAGGTTCCAAAACATCGAAACTTTTTAAGTGAGCTTGTGGAGAAGTGTTTGCGATCTCGAGAGGGGTTTCAAAACATCGAAACTTGCTGGCTTAATTAGTGGAGAAGTGTTTGCGATTTCTTAAGAGGTTCCAAAACCTCGTAACCTGTTAAGTGAACTAATAAACGATGAAAACCATCCGAGTTCTTATTTTAGCTGAATCCAGAAGCGACTGACATTATTTCAAATTTTGCAAAGCAAAATAAGTATTTGTTTCACTCGTAGAAAGATTCTTGGGATTTCCCAACAACTTCCACTGAAAAAAAAAAGTGTTGTTGACGGTACTACTTAGTGAGGAAGAGTTTCCAAACATCGAGTCATGTTCGTTAGCTTAACCTGTTGAGAAGTGTTTGTGATTTCTTAAGAGGTTCCAAAACATCGAAACTTTTTAAGTGAGCTTGTGGAGAAGTGTTTGCGATCTCGAGAGGGGTTTCAAAACATCGAAACTTGCTGGCTTAATTAGTGGAGAAGTGTTTGCGATTTCTTAAGAGGTTCCAAAACCTCGTAACCTGTTAAGTGAACTAATAAACGATGAAAACCATCCGAGTTCTTATTTTAGCTGAATCCAGAAGCGACTGACATTATTTCAAATTTTGCAAAGCAAAATAAGTATTTGTTTCACTCGTAGAAAGATTCTTGGGATTTCCCAACAACTTCCACTGAAAAAAAAAGTGTTGTTGACGGTACTACTTAGTGAGGAAGAGTTTCCAAACATCGAGTCATGTTCGTTAGCTTAACCTGTTGAGAAGTGTTTGTGATTTCTTAAGAGGTTCCAAAACATCGAAACTTTTTAAGTGAGCTTGTGGAGAAGTGTTTGCGATCTCGAGAGGGGTTTCAAAACATCGAAACTTGCTGGCTTAATTAGTGGAGAAGTGTTTGCGATTTCTTAAGAGGTTCCAAAACCTCGTAACTTGTTAAGTGAACTAATAAACGATGAAAACCAACTGAGTTCTTATTTTAGCTGAATCCAGAAGCGATTGACATTATTTCATATTTTGCAAAGCAAAATAGGTATTTGTTTCACTCGTAGAAAGATTCTTGGGATTTCCCAACAACTTCCACTGAAAAAAAAAACGGGTGTTGTTGACGGTACTACTTAGTGAGGAAGAGTTTCCAAACATCGAGTCATGTTTGTTAGCTTAACCTGTTGAGAAGTGTTTGTGATTTCTTAAGAGGTTCCAAAACATCGAAACTTTTTAAGTGAGCTTGTGGAGAAGTGTTTGCGATCTCGAGAGGGGTTTCAAAACATCGAAACTTGCTGGCTTAATTAGTGGAGAAGTGTTTGCGATTTCTTAAGAGGTTCCAAAACCTCGTAACCTGTTAAGTGAACTAATAAACGATGAAAACCATCCGAGTTCTTATTTTAGCTGAATCCAGAAGCGACTGACATTATTTCAAATTTTGCAAAGCAAAATAAGTATTTGTTTCACTCGTAGAAAGATTCTTGGGATTTCCCAACAACTTCCACTGAAAAAAAAAGTGTTGTTGACGGTACTACTTAGTGAGGAAGAGTTTCCAAACATCGAGTCATGTTCGTTAGCTTAACCTGTTGAGAAGTGTTTGTGATTTCTTAAGAGGTTCCAAAACATCGAAACTTTTTAAGTGAGCTTGTGGAGAAGTGTTTGCGATCTCGAGAGGGGTTTCAAAACATCGAAACTTGCTGGCTTAATTAGTGGAGAAGTGTTTGCGATTTCCTACTGAAGAGGTTCCAAAACCTCGTAACTTGTTAAGTGAACTAATAAACGATGAAAACCATCCGAGTTCTTATTTTAGCTGAATCCAGAAGCGACTGACATTATTTCAAATTTTGCAAAGCAAAATAAGTATTTGTTTCACTCGTAGAAAGATTCTTGGGATTTCCCAACAACTTCCACTGAAAAAAAAAGTGTTGTTGACGGTACTACTTAGTGAGGAAGAGTTTCCAAACATCGAGTCATGTTCGTTAGCTTAACCTGTTGAGAAGTGTTTGTGATTTCTTAAGAGGTTCCAAAACATCGAAACTTTTTAAGTGAGCTTGTGGAGAAGTGTTTGCGATCTCGAGAGGGGTTTCAAAACATCGAAACTTGCTGGCTTAATTAGTGGAGAAGTGTTTGCGATTTCCTACTGAAGAGGTTCCAAAACCTCGTAACTTGTTAAGTGAACTAATAAACGATGAAAACCAACTGAGTTCTTATTTTAGCTGAATCCAGAAGCGACTGACATTGTTTCAAATTTTGCAAAGCAACATAAGTATTTGTTTCACTCGTAGAAAGATTCTTGGGATTTCCCAACAACTTCCACTGAAAAAAAAAAACGGGTGTTGTTGACGGTACTACTTAGTGAGGAAGAGTTTCCAAACATCGAGTCATGTTCGTTAGCTTAACCTGTTGAGAAGTGTTTGTGATTTCTTAAGAGGTTCCAAAACATCGAAACTTTTTAAGTGAGCTTGTGGAGAAGTGTTTGCGATCTCGAGAGGGGTTTCAAAACATCGAAACTTGCTGGCTTAATTAGTGGAGAAGTGTTTGCGATTTCTTAAGAGGTTCCAAAACCTCGTAACTTGTTAAGTGAACTAATAAACGATGAAAACCATCCGAGTTCTTATTTTAGCTGAATCCAGAAGCGACTGACATTATTTCAAATTTTGCAAAGCAAAATAAGTATTTGTTTCACTCGTAGAAAGATTCTTGGGATTTCCCAACAACTTCCACTGAAAAAAAAAAGTGTTGTTGACGGTACTACTTAGTGAGGAAGAGTTTCCAAACATCGAGTCATGTTCGTTAGCTTAACCTGTTGAGAAGTGTTTGTGATTTCTTAAGAGGTTCCAAAACATCGAAACTTTTTAAGTGAGCTTGTGGAGAAGTGTTTGCGATCTCGAGAGGGGTTTCAAAACATCGAAACTTGCTGGCTTAATTAGTGGAGAAGTGTTTGCGATTTCTTAAGAGGTTCCAAAACCTCGTAACCTGTTAAGTGAACTAATAAACGATGAAAACCATCCGAGTTCTTATTTTAGCTGAATCCAGAAGCGACTGACATTATTTCAAATTTTGCAAAGCAAAATAAGTATTTGTTTCACTCGTAGAAAGATTCTTGGGATTTCCCAACAACTTCCACTGAAAAAAAAAAGTGTTGTTGACGGTACTACTTAGTGAGGAAGAGTTTCCAAACATCGAGTCATGTTCGTTAGCTTAACCTGTTGAGAAGTGTTTGTGATTTCTTAAGAGGTTCCAAAACATCGAAACTTTTTAAGTGAGCTTGTGGAGAAGTGTTTGCGATCTCGAGAGGGGTTTCAAAACATCGAAACTTGCTGGCTTAATTAGTGGAGAAGTGTTTGCGATTTCTTAAGAGGTTCCAAAACCTCGTAACTTGTTAAGTGAACTAATAAACGATGAAAACCAACTGAGTTCTTATTTTAGCTGAATCCAGAAGCGACTGACATTATTTCATATTTTGCAAAGCAAAATAGGTATTTGTTTCACTCGTAGAAAGATTCTTGGGATTTCCCAACAACTTCCACTGAAAAAAAAAACGGGTGTTGTTGACGGTACTACTTAGTGAGGAAGAGTTTCCAAACATCGAGTCATGTTCGTTAGCTTAACCTGTTGAGAAGTGTTTGTGATTTCTTAAGAGGTTCCAAAACATCGAAACTTTTTAAGTGAGCTTGTGGAGAAGTGTTTGCGATCTCGAGAGGGGTTTCAAAACATCGAAACTTGCTGGCTTAATTAGTGGAGAAGTGTTTGCGATTTCTTAAGAGGTTCCAAAACCTCGTAACTTGTTAAGTGAACTAATAAACGATGAAAACCAACTGAGTTCTTATTTTAGCTGAATCCAGAAGCGATTGACATTATTTCATATTTTGCAAAGCAAAATAGGTATTTGTTTCACTCGTAGAAAGATTCTTGGGATTTCCCAACAACTTCCACTGAAAAAAAAAACGGGTGTTGTTGACGGTACTACTTAGTGAGGAAGAGTTTCCAAACATCGAGTCATGTTTGTTAGCTTAACCTGTTGAGAAGTGTTTGTGATTTCTTAAGAGGTTCCAAAACATCGAAACTTTTTAAGTGAGCTTGTGGAGAAGTGTTTGCGATCTCGAGAGGGGTTTCAAAACATCGAAACTTGCTGGCTTAATTAGTGGAGAAGTGTTTGCGATTTCTTAAGAGGTTCCAAAACCTCGTAACCTGTTAAGTGAACTAATAAACGATGAAAACCATCCGAGTTCTTATTTTAGCTGAATCCAGAAGCGACTGACATTATTTCAAATTTTGCAAAGCAAAATAAGTATTTGTTTCACTCGTAGAAAGATTCTTGGGATTTCCCAACAACTTCCACTGAAAAAAAAAGTGTTGTTGACGGTACTACTTAGTGAGGAAGAGTTTCCAAACATCGAGTCATGTTCGTTAGCTTAACCTGTTGAGAAGTGTTTGTGATTTCTTAAGAGGTTCCAAAACATCGAAACTTTTTAAGTGAGCTTGTGGAGAAGTGTTTGCGATCTCGAGAGGGGTTTCAAAACATCGAAACTTGCTGGCTTAATTAGTGGAGAAGTGTTTGCGATTTCCTACTGAAGAGGTTCCAAAACCTCGTAACTTGTTAAGTGAACTAATAAACGATGAAAACCATCCGAGTTCTTATTTTAGCTGAATCCAGAAGCGACTGACATTATTTCAAATTTTGCAAAGCAAAATAAGTATTTGTTTCACTCGTAGAAAGATTCTTGGGATTTCCCAACAACTTCCACTGAAAAAAAAAGTGTTGTTGACGGTACTACTTAGTGAGGAAGAGTTTCCAAACATCGAGTCATGTTCGTTAGCTTAACCTGTTGAGAAGTGTTTGTGATTTCTTAAGAGGTTCCAAAACATCGAAACTTTTTAAGTGAGCTTGTGGAGAAGTGTTTGCGATCTCGAGAGGGGTTTCAAAACATCGAAACTTGCTGGCTTAATTAGTGGAGAAGTGTTTGCGATTTCCTACTGAAGAGGTTCCAAAACCTCGTAACTTGTTAAGTGAACTAATAAACGATGAAAACCAACTGAGTTCTTATTTTAGCTGAATCCAGAAGCGACTGACATTGTTTCAAATTTTGCAAAGCAACATAAGTATTTGTTTCACTCGTAGAAAGATTCTTGGGATTTCCCAACAACTTCCACTGAAAAAAAAAAACGGGTGTTGTTGACGGTACTACTTAGTGAGGAAGAGTTTCCAAACATCGAGTCATGTTCGTTAGCTTAACCTGTTGAGAAGTGTTTGTGATTTCTTAAGAGGTTCCAAAACATCGAAACTTTTTAAGTGAGCTTGTGGAGAAGTGTTTGCGATCTCGAGAGGGGTTTCAAAACATCGAAACTTGCTGGCTTAATTAGTGGAGAAGTGTTTGCGATTTCTTAAGAGGTTCCAAAACCTCGTAACTTGTTAAGTGAACTAATAAACGATGAAAACCATCCGAGTTCTTATTTTAGCTGAATCCAGAAGCGACTGACATTATTTCAAATTTTGCAAAGCAAAATAAGTATTTGTTTCACTCGTAGAAAGATTCTTGGGATTTCCCAACAACTTCCACTGAAAAAAAAAAGTGTTGTTGACGGTACTACTTAGTGAGGAAGAGTTTCCAAACATCGAGTCATGTTCGTTAGCTTAACCTGTTGAGAAGTGTTTGTGATTTCTTAAGAGGTTCCAAAACATCGAAACTTTTTAAGTGAGCTTGTGGAGAAGTGTTTGCGATCTCGAGAGGGGTTTCAAAACATCGAAACTTGCTGGCTTAATTAGTGGAGAAGTGTTTGCGATTTCTTAAGAGGTTCCAAAACCTCGTAACCTGTTAAGTGAACTAATAAACGATGAAAACCATCCGAGTTCTTATTTTAGCTGAATCCAGAAGCGACTGACATTATTTCAAATTTTGCAAAGCAAAATAAGTATTTGTTTCACTCGTAGAAAGATTCTTGGGATTTCCCAACAACTTCCACTGAAAAAAAAAAGTGTTGTTGACGGTACTACTTAGTGAGGAAGAGTTTCCAAACATCGAGTCATGTTCGTTAGCTTAACCTGTTGAGAAGTGTTTGTGATTTCTTAAGAGGTTCCAAAACATCGAAACTTTTTAAGTGAGCTTGTGGAGAAGTGTTTGCGATCTCGAGAGGGGTTTCAAAACATCGAAACTTGCTGGCTTAATTAGTGGAGAAGTGTTTGCGATTTCTTAAGAGGTTCCAAAACCTCGTAACTTGTTAAGTGAACTAATAAACGATGAAAACCAACTGAGTTCTTATTTTAGCTGAATCCAGAAGCGACTGACATTATTTCATATTTTGCAAAGCAAAATAGGTATTTGTTTCACTCGTAGAAAGATTCTTGGGATTTCCCAACAACTTCCACTGAAAAAAAAAACGGGTGTTGTTGACGGTACTACTTAGTGAGGAAGAGTTTCCAAACATCGAGTCATGTTCGTTAGCTTAACCTGTTGAGAAGTGTTTGTGATTTCTTAAGAGGTTCCAAAACATCGAAACTTTTTAAGTGAGCTTGTGGAGAAGTGTTTGCGATCTCGAGAGGGGTTTCAAAACATCGAAACTTGCTGGCTTAATTAGTGGAGAAGTGTTTGCGATTTCTTAAGAGGTTCCAAAACCTCGTAACCTGTTAAGTGAACTAATAAACGATGAAAACCATCCGAGTTCTTATTTTAGCTGAATCCAGAAGCGACTGACATTATTTCAAATTTTGCAAAGCAAAATAAGTATTTGTTTCACTCGTAGAAAGATTCTTGGGATTTCCCAACAACTTCCACTGAAAAAAAAAAGTGTTGTTGACGGTACTACTTAGTGAGGAAGAGTTTCCAAACATCGAGTCATGTTCGTTAGCTTAACCTGTTGAGAAGTGTTTGTGATTTCTTAAGAGGTTCCAAAACATCGAAACTTTTTAAGTGAGCTTGTGGAGAAGTGTTTGCGATCTCGAGAGGGGTTTCAAAACATCGAAACTTGCTGGCTTAATTAGTGGAGAAGTGTTTGCGATTTCTTAAGAGGTTCCAAAACCTCGTAACCTGTTAAGTGAACTAATAAACGATGAAAACCATCCGAGTTCTTATTTTAGCTGAATCCAGAAGCGACTGACATTATTTCAAATTTTGCAAAGCAAAATAAGTATTTGTTTCACTCGTAGAAAGATTCTTGGGATTTCCCAACAACTACCACTGAAAAAAAAAGTGTTGTTGACGGTACTACTTAGTGAGGAAGAGTTTCCAAACATCGAGTCATGTTCGTTAGCTTAACCTGTTGAGAAGTGTTTGTGATTTCTTAAGAGGTTCCAAAACATCGAAACTTTTTAAGTGAGCTTGTGGAGAAGTGTTTGCGATCTCGAGAGGGGTTTCAAAACATCGAAACTTGCTGGCTTAATTAGTGGAGAAGTGTTTGCGATTTCTTAAGAGGTTCCAAAACCTCGTAACTTGTTAAGTGAACTAATAAACGATGAAAACCAACTGAGTTCTTATTTTAGCTGAATCCAGAAACGACTGACATTATTTCAAATTTTGCAAAGCAAAATAGGTATTTGTTTCACTCGTAGAAAGATTCTTGGGATTTCCCAACAACTTCTACTGAAAAAAAAAAGTGTTGTTGACGGTACTACTTAGTGAGGAAGAGTTTCCAAACATCGAGTCATGTTCGTTAGCTTAACCTGTTGAGAAGTGTTTGTGATTTCTTAAGAGGTTCCAAAACATCGAAACTTTTTAAGTGAGCTTGTGGAGAAGTGTTTGCGATCTCGAGAGGGGTTTCAAAACATCGAAACTTGCTGGCTTAATTAGTGGAGAAGTGTTTGCGATTTCTTAAGAGGTTCCAAAACCTCGTAACTTGTTAAGTGAACTAATAAACGATGAAAACCAACTGAGTTCTTATTTTAGCTGAATCCAGAAGCGACTGACATTATTTCAAATTTTGCAAAGAAAAATAAGTATTTGTTTCACTCGGAGAAAGATTCTTGGGATTTCCCAACAACTTCCACTGAAAAAAAAAACGGGTGTTGTTGACGGTACTACTTAGTGAGGAAGAGTTTCCAAACATCGAGTCATGTTCGTTAGCTTAACCTGTTGAGAAGTGTTTGTGATTTCTTAAGAGGTTCCAAAACATCGAAACTTTTTAAGTGAGCTTGTGGAGAAGTGTTTGCGATCTCGAGAGGGGTTTCAAAACATCGAAACTTGCTGGCTTAATTAGTGGAGAAGTGTTTGCGATTTCTTAAGAGGTTCCAAAACCTCGTAACCTGTTAAGTGAACTAATAAACGATGAAAACCATCCGAGTTCTTATTTTAGCTGAATCCAGAAGCGACTGACATTATTTCAAATTTTGCAAAGCAAAATAAGTATTTGTTTCACTCGTAGAAAGATTCTTGGGATTTCCCAACAACTTCCACTGAAAAAAAAAGTGTTGTTGACGGTACTACTTAGTGAGGAAGAGTTTCCAAACATCGAGTCATGTTCGTTAGCTTAACCTGTTGAGAAGTGTTTGTGATTTCTTAAGAGGTTCCAAAACATCGAAACTTTTTAAGTGAGCTTGTGGAGAAGTGTTTGCGATCTCGAGAGGGGTTTCAAAACATCGAAACTTGCTGGCTTAATTAGTGGAGAAGTGTTTGCGATTTCTTAAGAGGTTCCAAAACCTCGTAACTTGTTAAGTGAACTAATAAACGATGAAAACCAACTGAGTTCTTATTTTAGCTGAATCCAGAAGCGACTGACATTATTTCAAATTTTGCAAAGCAAAATAGGTATTTGTTTCACTCGTAGAAAGATTCTTGGGATTTCCCAACAACTTCTACTGAAAAAAAAAAGTGTTGTTGACGGTACTACTTAGTGAGGAAGAGTTTCCAAACATCGAGTCATGTTCGTTAGCTTAACCTGTTGAGAAGTGTTTGTGATTTCTTAAGAGGTTCCAAAACATCGAAACTTTTTAAGTGAGCTTGTGGAGAAGTGTTTGCGATCTCGAGAGGGGTTTCAAAACATCGAAACTTGCTGGCTTAATTAGTGGAGAAGTGTTTGCGATTTCTTAAGAGGTTCCAAAACCTCGTAACTTGTTAAGTGAACTAATAAACGATGAAAACCAACTGAGTTCTTATTTTAGCTGAATCCAGAAGCGACTGACATTATTTCAAATTTTGCAAAGAAAAATAAGTATTTGTTTCACTCGTAGAAAGATTCTTGGGATTTCCCAACAACTTCCACTGAAAAAAAAAAGTGTTGTTGACGGTACTACTTAGTGAGGAAGAGTTTCCAAACATCGAGTCATGTTCGTTAGCTTAACCTGTTGAGAAGTGTTTGTGATTTCTTAAGAGGTTCCAAAACATCGAAACTTTTTAAGTGAGCTTGTGGAGAAGTGTTTGCGATCTCGAGAGGATTTCAAAACATCGAAACTTGCTGGCTTAATTAGTGGAGAAGTGTTTGCGATTTCTTAAGAGGTTCCAAAACCTCGTAACTTGTTAAGTGAACTAATAAACGATGAAAACCATCTGAGTTCTTTTTTTAGCTGAATCCAGAAGCGACTGACATTATTTCAAATTTTGCAAAGCAAAATAAGTATTTGTTTCACTCGTAGAAAGATTCTTGGGATTTCCCAACAACTTCCACTGAAAAAAAAAAGTGTTGTTGACGGTACTACTTAGTGAGGAAGAGTTTCCAAACATCGAGTCATGTTCGTTAGCTTAACCTGTTGAGAAGTGTTTGTGATTTCTTAAGAGGTTCCAAAACATCGAAACTTTTTAAGTGAGCTTGTGGAGAAGTGTTTGCGATCTCGAGAGGGGTTTCAAAACATCGAAACTTGCTGGCTTAATTAGTGGAGAAGTGTTTGCGATTTCTTAAGAGGTTCCAAAACCTCGTAACTTGTTAAGTGAACTAATAAACGATGAAAACCAACTGAGTTCTTATTTTAGCTGAATCCAGAAGCGACTGACATTATTTCAAATATTGCAAAGCAAAATAAGTATTTGTTTCACTCGTAGAAAGATTCTTGGGATTTCCCAACAACTTCCACTGAAAAAAAAAACGGGTGTTGTTGACGGTACTACTTAGTGAGGAAGAGTTTCCAAACATCGAGTCATGTTCGTTAGCTTAACCTGTTGAGAAGTGTTTGTGATTTCTTAAGAGGTTCCAAAACATCGAAACTTTTTAAGTGAGCTTGTGGAGAAGTGTTTGCGATCTCGAGAGGGGTTTCAAAACATCGAAACTTGCTGGCTTAATTAGTGGAGAAGTGTTTGCGATTTCTTAAGAGGTTCCAAAACCTCGTAACTTGTTAAGTGAACTAATAAACGATGAAAACCAACTGAGTTCTTATTTTAGCTGAATCCAGAAGCGACTGACATTATTTCAAATTTTGCAAAGCAAAATAAGTATTTGTTTCACTCGTAGAAAGATTCTTGGGATTTCCCAACAACTTCCACTGAAAAAAAAAACGGGTGTTGTTGACGGTACTACTTAGTGAGGAAGAGTTTCCAAACATCGAGTCATGTTCGTTAGCTTAACCTGTTGAGAAGTGTTTGTGATTTCTTAAGAGGTTCCAAAACATCGAAACTTTTTAAGTGAGCTTGTGGAGAAGTGTTTGCGATCTCGAGAGGGGTTTCAAAACATCGAAACTTGCTGGCTTAATTAGTGGAGAAGTGTTTGCGATTTCTTAAGAGGTTCCAAAACCTCGTAACTTGTTAAGTGAACTAATAAACGATGAAAACCAACTGAGTCCTTATTTTAGCTGAATCCAGAAGCGACTGACATTATTTCAAATTTTGCAAAGCAAAATAAGTATTTGTTTCACTCGTAGAAAGATTCTTGGGATTTCCCAACAACTTCTACTGAAAAAAAAAAGTGTTGTTGACGGTACTACTTAGTGAGGAAGAGTTTCCAAACATCGAGTCATGTTCGTTAGCTTAACCTGTTGAGAAGTGTTTGTGATTTCTTAAGAGGTTCCAAAAGATCGAAACTTGTTAGGTGAGCTTGTGGAGAAGTGTTTGCGATCTCGAGAGGGGTTTCAAAACATCGAAACTTGCTGGCTTAATAAGTGGAGAAGTGTTTGTGATTTCTTGAGAAGTTCCAAAACATCGTAGCTTGTTAAGTGAGGTTATGCACACGTGTTTGCGATGTCGAGAGAGGTTTTACTGAAAACCGCTCTAAAACTCGCTGGGTTAATTAGTAGATAAGTGTTTGTGATTTCTTGAGAGATACCAAAAGATGGAAAATTGCCAAGTGAGCTCGAGTCTTGTTCGTTAGCTTAACCTGATGAGAAGTTTGTAATTTCTTAAGAGGTTCCAAAACATCGAAACTTGTTAAGTGAGCTTGTGGAGAAGTGTTTGCGATCTCGAGAGGGGTTTCAAAACATCGAACCTTGCTGGCTTAATTTGTGGAGAAGTGTTTGCGATGTCTTAAGAGGTTTCAAAACCTCGAAACTTGTTAAGTTAACTAAAAAAACCACGAAGACCATCGAGACTTATTATTTGAATCCATCCAGAAATGACTGAGATCTTGAAAAGATGTTGAAAGCGCAGAAAGGGATCTCCTTGACTCTAGAAAACTGCCCGGGATTTCTTAACTTTCAAAAATTGTTGTTTGTTGTTCTATTTAGTTAGATATCGAATAGTGTACATTAGCTTAAACTTATGAGAATTGTTTGCGATTTCGTAGGGGTTCCGAAACGTGGAATTAAGTGAGCTTGAGGAGAAATGTTGGCTTAATTGTTTAATGCTGATGATAATGGGATTTTCTTTGCCCTGCAGGTTTTGGAAGTGCAGGTTTGGACAAACCTTGTCACTGTTTTGAACTTATCGAGAGATTCAGGTAAGAAAGAGCCAATACACTGTTGTTTTGTTCTCCACCAATGAACTGTAAAGGGGAGCAGGGATGGCGCAGTGGTGAGAGCGCTCGCCTCCCACCAATGTGGCCCGGGTTCGACTCCCGGTCCCGGTGTCATATGTGGGTTGAGTTTGTTGTTGGTTCTCGTCCTTGCTCCGAGAGGTTTTTCTCCGGGTGCTCCGGTTTTCCCCTCTCCACAAAAACCAACACATCCAAATTCCAATTCGATCTTGGAGGTGTCCCCAATTAGCATTCTTTGCTAGATACCGTTGACACCTAAATAAAGTGATTTATTTATTTTATTTATTTATTTAAGATATTCCTCATCTCGCCCTCTACGTCTACCGTTCAATTTTCTCAAGTTCTCCACTAATGAACTGTAAAGCAAGATATTCCTCATCTCGCCCTCTACGTCTACCGTGCAAGTTTCTCAAGTGCTCCACCAATGAACTCTAGAGCAAGATATTCCTCATCCCACCCTCTAAGCTTACGGTTCAAGTCTCTCAGGTGCTCCACCATTGAACTATAAAGCAATATATTCCTTATCTGCCACCGTAAAAGTTTCTCAAGTGCTCCACCACTGAACTATGAGACAAGACATTCATCATCTCGCTCCCTATGTCCACCGTCGAAGTCTCTCAAGTGCTCCACCCCTGAACTACAAAGGAAGAAGTTCCAAAACTAGCCCTTTCCGTATGCCGTTCAAGTTTGTCAAGTGCTACACTACGGAAGTATAAAGCAGGGCATTTTCGTCTTCAGTCTTAAGATGACGCCCTTGTGTGTGCAGATATTCAAAGGAACACCACGGAAACTGAATACATGACTCTGTAGGTGAATGATTCTTTTTTATTATATTATTATCAATGGTGTGCCGTTTGGTAGGGGGTAGGGAGGGGTAGGGCTGAAGACTTGGCTGTTGAAAAAAGAGGATATAGTTTTCACAACTGGGAAGCCGAAGTCTCTTAAATAAACCGAAGCCCTAATCCCTGGAATGCAGTACAACGTTGCTAAAACGATCTAAGCCGCTATTGTCAGCAGCTTATATACTATATATATGATGTTTTGGAGATAAAGGGTCTTTTTGGAATTAATTTAAGAATTCACAATTCGCAAATGAATTTTAAGCCCGCGAAAAAGCAAAGGTTAATTCTCCGTGGTCAAAGTATTCCCGAACTCTTAAAACGACCCGATACCACTTCGCGTGCCGCATCAGACAATACAAATCTCCTTATTTACGTGTGGCTTCGAATTTAACTTCTGATCTTAACCACACCTAAAACGTGCTGGCTGGAATTTTAAAGAAGGCAATTTTGCTGGCAACTTTCAATTCTAAGCAAGATTTGCTTGCTGGGAAACTGCGATTCTAACAAGCGGTGGAAAATCAGACGGCAGAAAAAACAGTTTCCTTGCTGGAGACGTGAAACTATATAATAGAGCTTGCTGGCAACAAAAGTCGATACCACTCTGCTCGCTGGCGCTGAGGAACGGCTATTTTTTTCCCACGGTAGTTAATTATTAAACACAGAGTACGCGACATGCGTGGCAATGCCATCAAACATGACTTAGGAGGTTCCTATAACATTTTGTCGTTGAGCACTCCTGAACGCCTGTTATGCAGGCTACAAGTCAATCATTTGGCTCAAAATGACAATACATTGCATGCTATGAACATACATGTTCTTCTCCCTTTTCAAAAGTGTGGAATTAATTGCCATAATTATCTCTTTTCTTTGGTACTCATGTTTTAGTCGGAACGTCGAACAACTTCGAATGCCTAAAATATCAAATTTCCTAAATTTTGTGTGAAGAATCTCGGCGGGGGTACTCTATAAATTTTAGGGTGGGGCTGTGCCCTGGGACCCTGAAACCCTTGGCCTATTGCATCCTCTTTGTCTTTTAAATGGTTCCAATAAAATAGCGGCAAACCTTCTCTATTAAGAGATTTGTCGGAACTCACCCTCCCATTTAGGGAGGGTAATTTGAAAACCATACGAGAAAAGATCAGACTATATTTCTGGAAACTACAATAGCTGCTGCGGTATTATCGATCTCATCTGCACGTGGTGTATTCTGGCTAGCTGTCAATTCTGTCGCGTCGTTGACAGTGCGATCAAATTACATTTCGTGTCTTGTATCACTGTATCACTCGGTGTCAAAGGAGGCATGAGTTTGCGGAATGGCATGCGGCATGAGTTGCGTAATGACTGCGGAATGTAATTTATACGTTACATACTCTGCTTTACTCCGGGTTCAGACAACATAATGAAAATAATGCCAGTACATAAAAACCGTGTATTTTTGGCAGGACGAATGTGTGAACTCTGGGTATACGTGTACAGATAGCTTGTTTATCAATGTCTTTAAATCACCGCATTACCGTCTTTATTCTTTGGGTCCAACCCATGTTACAATTTTCCATCTATCTGTCGATGATAAACATTGAATCAACTTGGGGGACGCTACCGATTGGGGCATCATTACTTTCGGAGGGTCGTTACTTTCAGGGACTTATTAGCTTGCTCTAATTTTTAACGTTCCGCGTTTTAGGATTATGGGTGATTTTCCGCCATTCCGCGTTTTAGGATTTGGGGTGATTTTCCGCCGTTTCGTCATTCCGCCATTCCTCGTTTTAGGGTCGCCCTGGCGGTTGATGTCGTTAATATTTATATATTACTCCTGCGAACTACTGCCCACAGAACATGAAGAGATGGTCGCTTTGGTATATTTCTACTATTTTTGGGAGGTAAATGGCTAGGGTTTCTTTTTAGGTTGTCCGGTTATCGACTCAGGAGCTTTCAAGAAATGAAATTGGTATTTTTGTTTTATTTAGCACACTAATGAGCAAGTCTCTCGAACCGCTTAAAATCTACCGGCTGCAATATCTCAGGAATGGTAGGGACTCGAATCGTAAGTAGGCTTGTTTTCACATTATAGTATTCTCAGAGGGCGTCATCTGGGTAATAAAGGTACACTTTTTCAGTTTTCTTAATTCAGTTCCGTTTATATTTGTTGATCGCCAAATAAACCGACCACTTTGTATTTAAAAGCGAACAAAGGCTGTCGCCAGCTGTATAAGCATTAAAACCATCGTGTATTTAAAGGCACTGTATATATTTTGGATTTTAAGAAATCAAATTATAACATTTTCTTGTCCTAAAATGTGCCTTTTCTAATTAGTAGCAATCGTGTGCTCTTCGCAAGATGAGCGGAGTCTACGGTTAAAGATTATCTTTAGTTCGCGCTCGCGAATTTTACAGTGCAGAATATTTTCTCGCACGTTCGTCGCGCTTGTCAAGCAAACTCGGCCAACGGAACTGCTCCGCAAAATTTCCGCTCTTCAGGCTATTCTTGAGCTGGCTGGCAAATTTTTCACTGGCATAGCAAACCTTGCTGGGAATTTAATAACCTGCGATCAGGCCGAATTTTAGCATCGCTCTCATATTCTTTTACGGTGGTCGCTCGCTAAAATAGGGCCTGATACAATCTCTCACAGGAGTTCGTGTCGGCAGCCAAATTTTGGCCGCGGGAATCTCGCAATCTGATTGGCCCTGTAACAATAGAGCTGTCAACGGAAGTAAATTGTCTACGAGACTTGCTCACAATTTCGATCCGACCGCCATCGCCAAGGAACAACCAAGGAACAAGTCTGCCGAGGTAAAATGTGTTGCTCTAATAAATTTTCCTCGTTCTAGGAGAATTGTCACCATTTCTTTCTCTCCTGAGAATGGCGTTCGGTTTGACGCAAGCTGTCTCTCACCTGGAGCAGAGAAGTACAGCAACAGGGAAGTATGTATTCCGTTTTATCGCATCGTGTCTCGGAATTTTCATTTGACGGCTTTCAGCTAGTATTGATAACATGAACAGAGTAGTGGTTGTTTCCGCGTTTTACGAAACAAAACGAACGGCAGACGAACAAGAATCTTTCGCCAGGAATGATCAACAAGTCAACCGATAATTCGGTAAACTTAACGGTAAATTTAACTGATGTTTGGCGAGAGCCGCAATCAAGTCGCAATATAA
Source organism: Siderastrea siderea (assembly GCA_964030785.1). Classification (NCBI taxonomy): domain Eukaryota; kingdom Metazoa; phylum Cnidaria; class Anthozoa; order Scleractinia; family Rhizangiidae; genus Siderastrea; species Siderastrea siderea. The sequence goes on along the minus strand of OZ034978.1, from coordinate 19,151,535 downwards.
ACGATTTTCAGTTTATTCATTCATTCATTGTTTAATACTCATGTCGTTTTATTGATCTCTGACTTTGACATCAAAGGATCTGACTAGTTTTATAATAAATGTTCTTCGTTTTAAAATTCGCTGCTGTTTAGAGATAAAATTCGCTGCGAATCTCAAATATTTAAACACTTCTGGAATTAAATTAAATTACAAAATACTCCTTTGTTTACAAACGGTTTTATTTGTATATTTATTCTAAAGATGACACTGAAGGTATTTCTCTTAATTGCCCAAGGTTTTTTACGCAGAAAATCGGTGACAAATGCGAAGAGAATATTTCCGGATACCACCTGAAATGGGAAAGGATTCAAGCATGCAGCATATTTTGGTACATGACAACCTCGTCGTGTTTTGAATTTTCATTCAGTTTCAGCTCAGATAGAGCAACCATGTACAATACTGGAACCTTCAAGTTAGCAATCGTGTAAATTTGAGTGCTTGTGCCTAGAAGATATTTCGTAGCCTATGATTTTCTTATTTTGCCGACATCTGCCTGACTTTTTGCGAATTGCCGTTATGGGAAATTTGCATAGTGCAAGCAGAAGAAATTTTGATTGGCTGTTTTGTTGAATGTCAATCAATAAAAAATGCGGGTGGTAGACCTTCCGTAGAAGAATTGTATCAGGCCCTATTGAGGCCTTCCAAGGGGGGTAGCCTTGTCGCTTTGTCGCATCTTTCTCAGGGACGATGTCGCTGAACTAACGGTTGTAAATGTCGCTGTCGTTTTTATAGCACGTGCAAATGTCGCTGTCGCTTTATAAATTTTCTAAAATGACGGAATTGCTGGTTATGTCATAGTCACTGCCCTCCTTTGCCATTTAAATGAGTTTTGTTTTGGAGTTTTTGACAGATCGTCAAGAAGAGCATTGAAACATGCATTTAGTGACTTTAATGTCACGTGATCGTGAGGAGAAACTGTTAAATTATTGGCCACCAGTTCCTTCTGTTTACCCCCAAATGACACAAACCAAGTTTATAGGTACTAGTTATTAAAGTTTGCCGCACCACGAGGCCTGAAGTCACTTGACATGTAGATCGAGAGTATTCTTATATGTCTTCTTCAACAGGCTATGCGATCTGGAAGAGTGCTTGGCGAGAAAAAAAAAACTTGAACTTGAAGTAAAATCATTATGTAAATCATTCTGAGATCATTCTATAAATCACTTTACGGTGACGTTGGCACCCCAAAATAAGGTTGTTATTATTTTATAATAAAAACGAACACGCCTCCATATCGTAACCCTTTGGAGCAAGAAACACTCAAGATCTTTGTCTTTTATGACTCTCAAAAGAAAATCAGTTCACAAATCCGATCTTTTGGGACGACGAATATTTTTGTAACACTTACAAACTCTAAAACACGAGCCCCTGTAGAGTGTAGAGACAGTGAGTTTGAAAGGAAGAGTTCGCCAAGAGATAAACGCCCGCCGGAGGCGGGAGTATGTAGTGGGGTCCGGGGGCATGCTCCCCCGGGAAATTTTGAAATTTTTTACTTAGGGAATGCGATTTTCAGCATTTCTGAGGGGCAAGTCAAAGTGGTTTAATTGCTGTAGTTTCAGGTCAATTTTTTGCGTCAAAAATGACAACTATGCCCATAACGTAGATACTGGCGGAGGTCCTCATAATCGGTCAATTTGTTGTTGTGAGCGACTTAGGTAATTGCCAGACCGTAAATGAAGCTCCACATTTGACAGATAAACAGAAAAAATGTGATCGTCTTATCTCAGTCTGGATACAACGCATCAAAGGTCACCGATTTACGGAACCCTCGAAGTCATGCAAGCCGGTTTAAAGGTGGTTACCAGTCCTAGTTTTGACTGGCTGCACTGAAGTACCAATCAAATAGACTCTGATTATTATCTTTTATTGGTAAAATACACAATTTCCTGATGTCGCTGTCTATCTATAGTGCTTATTGTGTCACTGTCGTGTTTTGCCGGTTCAGTGGCGGTGCTTAGAAAGTTCTATGTCGCCAGTTTTCAGTGCCGTGTCGCTTGTCGCTTTTACCTCTTGGAAGGCCTCTCTATTTTTCGTTTCGCCCGTCCCGCCTGAATGTTTCACCGAGCGAAACGAAAATAGAGCCTGATCGCAGGTTAGGAATTTAATATTAGCGAAAGCTTGCTGGGATCTGTGACCGATCTTACGCTCTGGCTGGAAAATATTGAACTCTTCCGGCTGGCGTGACAAATTGTCACCTACTGTGGCTGGCAAACGACAGGATGTCACGCCGCGTGTTTGTGTGTTTTTTTTTTATTAACTAGTGAAATATTTAGTCTTTTTATATCTTCTAGTTAGCAATAGAACAACGATAAATTTAAAAAACACGAGACAACCTTTGAAAGACATGTTTCGGCATAACTTATGCCATCTTCAGTTTAATGAAAATAGTCAAAATAGCGCTATATTTATAGGTCACATTGATAACATGCTGAGCTTAAATGAAAACAATAGATACTACGAAAACCGTTACAACGTATCTGGTACAGAATGATACCGATACCGTTACAAAACAAGGTGCTTGATCTTGATAAAAATTCTCATATTTTTAAACACCTAAACAGTTCTCCTAATTGTAAAAACCTGTACACATCTGATTGTTTTAAAATTTGTATTTAACTCTAGCAAAGAAAGGAGGGAGGACTGGTACTAGTTTCTTCCTCTGACATGCGCTCTACGCAGTTCATTCGCCATGTGCTTGTACAGAATGTAGCTTCGCTGAACACAAGTTTATTTTTTCCAGAATCGTTTCTTACAGTGCATTGTTGTCGATGTCAGCAGGAGTACAAAACCTCCGATTAAACTACAAGATTTCGTCGCGGATGACTTTGTAGCAGAATCAGCAACACCTCAACAGATGAGCGAAGTAGTCAAACGCGAACTGAGTCAGGTTGAGTCTATGATAAAAGACCTTACTCCGACGAGCTTTAAAGCAGAGCAGCCCACTGTAAACGACAGAGCGTTCGAAGATCTTCGAAACCGAAATTTACAGCTGGAACTGGACCTTACTCGCACCAAACTCGAGCTGTTGAAGCTACAGCGAGAGACCACAACAACTCCTGATGGTAATCCTGTCGCAAAACCAACCTTCAAAAATCTCCAGCAGGATCCAGTTGTCCAATCCGAGCTCAAATCCCTCATGGATTCTTTAGGAGACCCAGTCTTACTAGGTTTAACCGAAGAGGAGCAAGATCCAGCGCAACAGCTGTTAGAGCCCTCCACTTCGCGAGGTAAACGTCCTATACTTATTCTGATTTCATTAGCTCCCTCCCCTTAGTACTACAGGAGGATAGGGAAGACCGTGCTTGGAACCTCTGGTGATGCTAGAATTGTATTAAAAACTGCTCAGGACAAGAAACTGTCTCTTGACAAAATCTCATTCCCACAATGGTCAACGGCTAACTTTCGTATTATCAGGAGCCATAATCGGGGACGGAGACCGTAAGCGCGGGGTCCACGCAGCCCCATCGAAAAAGACAAATGTGCTATTTTTAGAGAAAATTGCGCCACCCTCAACGTCATAAACGCACGTGGGTACACGCCATTTTGCGTACAACGAGAGCGTGTTGGATATGATAGATAACCAACGAGACGCGTACGTAGCGCGAAAATGGTTATAATTATTTGATATCCAGCAAGCCCGAGTAGAATAATTGTTTTTATTATTAAAAACGTAATCACTAACTGCTATAAGATCAAGAAAGGGAAAAAAAGAGAGAGAAACTCCGAGATAAAAGGGAACAAGAATCGATCGCAATCACATGACAGACCGAAAAAAGGCGCCAAAACCTTGCGAAGTGTTGCAGCGTTTGTTTGCGGAGCTGAATGAATAATGAAACTGCTCCGAAGTGAACGTACAAGCACAAGGTTTGGAAAAACTCTTCCAGTTATGGGCTCTGAAATGTGGTACGTGTTGGATTTTTCCTGAAAATTGTTGTAACCATCGTTCAAAGCGAATTGAAGCTGTACAATCTCACCGTTATGCTGCGGAAGTTTAAATGAACGAGTTTGTAGTCGCTCCGTTCGCACAACGCTGACAACGAAGCCACCATGTGTTTGTTTGATGGAACTGAAGACAGAATTAATATTTTAACTTGACGATAATTTCTATGCAGCTCACTGAAACAAGACTACGGAGATGATCTGAGGAACATTAGAATTCAGCATCTTACTTTTTTACACGCAAACCACAAAATGCAGTTGTTCTCAGTTTAGAGCCTGCGGACGGAATGGTAAAAGCGACACTCAAACAACTGTGAAAGCGATTCAACGTGTTTTACATGGCATCCGATTTCTATCTGAACATTTGGAGCTGCTGGAACACAGATAGAGCTACAACGAGTACTGGTAAACCAGTATCAATTTTGCGTGGTATAGCCAAAATCACCTTTTCTGGTACTGAATTTGTTCAATGCTTGTTGTTCAAACCGCTGCATGACTTTTGTACTGACTCGCCAAAAAATTTTGACAATTTTTATTAAATGCTTCTTTTCCATTTTCTGTGCTTTATTTTTTTTCTTGTCTCGGTATTTCGGAGTCAAAGCCTTCCGTATAAAACCTACTGTTGGTGAAATTTTAAGAACAAGTGGTTGACTTGACGATGAAAGAAATTGTAAACACAGAGCTAAATGCTTAAATTTCTATTTCTACAGTTTCTTTTCGCCCTAAGAAATCAAGCACTCTGAACCACCTTAGATTTGTGTCTCGGTGACGTTCAGTTATAATTTCTCCTAAATTTAACATCGATACAAAGTGATTTTTCTCGCCGGGATGCTGGCGGAGAAAAAAAATTAAGCTCACTCTGTCGTTGAAACCCTTGCCACGTCCACTGCGCTATGTATCCCTTCTAGGTTTGAAATTGCCCAGTAAGTAATATTCAGTACTAGGGCAGCATGAAGTTTCACTTCAACTTTCTCCTTCTCGTCAATGGAAGTAGTTTTTTCTTGGTATTTTTCCAGTTCTCTATTTTATCGACGATTGATAACGCACCGCGAGAGCATTTGATTGAAAATAAAGCGCGCTTTTCGCTATTTTTGTCTTCATTTCGGCCACTTCGGCAAAGGCGGACATTATTTCAGAAAACATACGCTGAGAAATCTCGGCAAACATTTTCTTTCCTGATTCAGTTGTTTGAATGTATGTATCTGTTTGTAAGAATGTATGTATCTTCCTCTCGATTTATCAGTGCGTGACTTTCTTCACACCGTGCTTGGACATTCATATTGCAATCTTTGCGGCTGCCCTTCAATCTCTGTACGTCCTCAGAGGAAATACATTTTCGGGATGTCTTTTCCCTTTTCCTGCCTGATTCGCCTTCAACCGTTTTATCGTAGTTCGACGCCTTTTTTGCCCGCAAAACGTTTCATCCATCTAACAGAAAAATACTCGTCCGACATGTCCGACGCATCTTCGCCACAGGATTTGCCTAAAATATTCTCACTGCCATCATTGGAATCACTTGTATAATCCTCATATTAATAGTCACCATCCAGAAAGTTCTCCCGAAGGGCTTGCCTCAAATTTGGAAGTGACGCTGATGACAGAAACTGAATTTTTTCATCTTCAACCGAAGGTAATTTCCGACGCCATTTTGTTTGTTTTTCTTTGCGCGGAGTCCTCGCAACATACACGCGCGTGTGTCCCGCGCGATGGCACAATTTTTTCTAAAAATAGCACATTTGTCTTTTTCGATGGGGCCAAAGCTACTACTGAAAATGGCATTTAGTTACGGTCTCCGACCCCGATTATGGCTCCTGGCATTATGCATTCTCTCATGAAAGATGGGTCTCTCTCGTCCACCCAGGACATCCTTGAATATATTATGTACAGTTCAAAGATATCTGAACTAGCAAAGTGTTACCCCTTACCGAAAGTGATGCAATATGATGATTTGTACCGCAGAATGCAGTTTTCGACAAACTGTAAATGGGGTACTGACAGCCAGTTCATCTCCCACCAAACACTCCACAGACCAGATCCACTAACTCCCACACCGACGCGCCCACCTCCTCGCAAATCGTCCCGACCAATCCTCAACCCAGCAACAGGAAAGCAAGTTTGCTACGATTACCAACGGCGTGAAGGTTGCCGTTTTGCCTCTTCCTGTAAATATGATCATGTCTGCATCAAACCGCAATACTTGGGAACCCACCCACAATGGCAGCACCAGTCTGCTACTGCTCAAGACCCCCAATACTGAACCCACACTCAACTGCAGAGTTTTCTCCTCATGGTACTTTGACTACAGATCTAGCAGGAGATGTTTCGACCACATTGTTAAATGCAGGGACTGATCCCGTCTTAAGGACACCACATCCCGCAGAGTGTGGAGAAAGTTTACCTATTAATACAGGGCCTTTCTCAGAGTTTAAGCAGCAGCCCCAAGCAGCCAAGGTCTTCACAGACTTAATTTTTGAGACCTGGGCAACTGAACTAAACAATGACCCGGACATGGAATTTATCTTAGATGGTGTTAAAAATGGATTTCACCTACTTTGCCCTGATTCAATGGTTTCACACGCCTTTACACACAACAATAAGTCTGCTCTGCGGCCTGGGGCTAAAGATCAAATTGAAGCGCAGTTAGTCAAGGGTCTCTGAGAAGATCACTTTGCTATAGCAGACAAGGCCAACATGCCCCTTATCATTAACGCACTTGGAACTGTACCTAAAAAGGACTCCAATGAATTGCGAATGATCATGGATTGTAGCCGACCCTTAATGATGAGTGCTAACTCATATATGGATTTAGAACACTACAAGTATGTTACTGTTGATGAGGCAGCAAACCTCTGTCAACCTGGTTGTTGGTTGGCAAAAGTTGACCTAAAACATGCTTACAGAAGCGTTGGCACACACCCCGACAGCTGGCGAGTTACAGGAATGTCTTGGTGCTTCAACGACTCAAAACACCCCACCTACCTTTATGATAACCGTCTTGCCTTTGGAGCCGGGGCCTCACCAATGGTTTTTCATCGCCTCACACAAGCGATCTGTCGTATGATGGCCCGGAGAGGGTATACTGTGTTAGCATATCTTGATGACTTCCTCATCATCGAACCAACCCAAATTCAGTGCAAAGCAGCTTTTGACACCCTGTTAACCTTACTAGAGTCTCTCGCCTTCACTGTCAACTGGACCAAAGTCGTCTACCCTGCCCAACGTCTGATTTTTCTTGGAATTGAAATCGACACTGTTCAGTGTGAGCTCCGCCTAGCAGAAGATCGCGTGTCTGAGTTGTTATCCCTTCTCACGGGGACAAGCTCAAAACGTAAATGTACCAAACTTCACCTCCAACGACTTCTTGGCAAACTTAATTGGGCAGCACGTGTTGTTCGAGGGGGCCGCACATTTCTTCGGCGTCTTATTACCTTGGCAAACTCAGTTAAACGCCCGCATCATCGCCTCTACCTAAACCTAGATGCGAGAGCCGACCTCATGTGGTGGACCTGCCTCCTGCCAGCACACCACTGTACAACTTTGTTCCCATCAGCCATCCCAGAACGTCCTACAGCAGTGCTTACTGATGCCTCCCTGTCTGGCGAGGGGTGCCCATGGGAAACAGACTTGATGTATGTCAACTGGGCCTTGAATTACCCATCTCTATGCTCCCTCCATATCAATTACAAGTGGACATTTACAATTGTCTTGGCTGCCCACCGTTGGGCACCCTGCTGGTCAGGTCATCGAATAGTTGTTAAGACAGACAGCCAGGTGGCTGCGGCCATTCTAAACAAAGGCACAACCTGTTGCCCAGTGATCATGGACTGGATTCGTTCTCTGTTCTGGCTTAAGGAATACTACAACCTCAGTTTGTTCGTCAAGCACATCCCAGGATCAATCAACACCCTAGCAGATAGTGTTCACGCCTTGATGATGTGAAACACTGGCCAACGTTCCTAGCATAGCTCTCCAAATCCTCTTGTTCGCATGACTTTGAATCTCACATGTCGCCATTGTCTCTTGCTCTCCTTAGATCCAAGGGATCAGCAGCAACTTCACCGTGAAGTCACCAATTTCCGGCGTCAAGCATATGCACCTACTACCGAGTCCTCCTACATGAGTTAAATGCGTTCATACCTATCCTTTTGCGTATACTACGGTTACCAACCTATACCAGCAGCAGCATTAACCCTTAATCGCTATGTAGCTTTCCTAGCAAGGTCACTCTCAGCATCCTCCATCTCAGCTTATTTAAATGCAGTTCGCATTCTACACCTTGAACATGGTCTGACTGACCCAGCAAAAAACAATTTTCAGCTGGCAACTACACTTCGAGGAATCAAGCGGCTAAAAGGTTTAACAGTGTCCCAAAAGAAACCAATTACCCCCCAGATCCTATTAGCCTTCAAGAGTCACTTAAAGTTGGACAACCCTTCGCATGCAACTTTCTGGGCAGTTTGTCTGGTAGCTTTCTTTGGCCTCCTCCGTAAAGCGAATTTACTAAGCAAAGGATTAACACAGTTTGACCCTTCCAAGCACCTGCGCCGAGGAGACATACTCTTCTTTACTGACTGGGCCATCATTATCAACAGATGGTCGAAAACAATCCAATTTAGCCAGCGCATTCTAACTATTCCTTTACCTCGCATTGCCCAGCATCCACTCTGCCCTTATACAGCTCTCGAACACGCCTTCCGCTTGGTACCAGCACCCTTATCGGGCCCAGCCTTCATCATCCCAGCATCCACTGAGGGAGGCCTTACTCCTCTGACTTCTGGAAAGTTTGACTCCCTACTAAAACTGTTGGCAGCCAAGACGAACATGGATCCGTCTCAATTAGTGGGCATAGTTTTCGCTCGGGCGGGGCCACTCTGGCTTTCCAAGCTCAAATCCCTGCCGAACTGATTAAGCGTTTAGGAGACTGGCAGTCAGATGCTTATAGGTCTTACATTCACATCCCAGTTAAAGACAGAATGCTAGCAGTTAAGCGTCTCGCTTCGTTTGTTTAGATTTTTCTCTAGTGGTCCTTTCGTCTGGGGTTAGGTCGTGCCTCCCTTGGGCAAATGTTATTAAATGGCAGGGTTCACTTCGGAGCCCTTCCCTGTTTACCCCAGTCTTGACTGTTGTAGTTTTATTTCATTGTCATTCATGAGAAGAGAGTTAAGTGTAAGAAAATTGCATTTATTTGTATTTAACTCTAGCAAGGAAAGGAGGGAGGACTGGTACTAGTTTCTTCCTCTGACATGCGCTCTACGCAGTTCATTCGCCATGTGCTTGTACAGAACGTAGCTTCGCTGCTCTCCCCTCCCCCCCTATTAGTTTGTTGTTGGCACTTTTGTTTTTCTTTTCCATATGCTCCTGTTTATTTTTGTACTTTTATCTTCACCGTCTCGGTTGGACAAATGTTATTAAATGGAAGGGTTCACTTCGGAGCCCTCCCCTGTTCACCCCAGACTTGACTGTTGTACTTTTATTTCATTGTCATTCATGCGAAGAGAGTTAAGACTTTGCTAAAACCGTTTATAGTTTAAAACTAAAGGAAGCATTTTACATCAAACGTCTGAAACCCGATTTAAACACACAAATTCAACATTTTAACACCTCTTTATTTTAGTCTTTGTTCTTTCCGATGTTATACAGTGCCAGATACTTAGTAATTGTATTTGTATCAGACAGTACCAGGCAGACCAAGCACCTTGTTTTGTAACGGTATTGGTATCATTTGCGTGTCATTATGTTGCACGGTTGAATTGTTTACTCTTCAGTCGAGTCTCGAGTCATCTTTCGACATCTTGTAACCAGACAGACTGCGTCCGATCCAACGCTGACCGAGAGAAGAGAAGCCGTCATGTCAGAAGATAAAGAAGAGTCCCAAAAGCAGAGAGCAAGGTCGAAAAAATCGTACGAGTTTGACGACCTTTTAGCCATGGTTGGCGATTTCGGTCGATATACCTTCCTTCTGTATGCATTCATGTGTATAATGTCTTTACCCATCGGCTTGCAGCAACTCGTTCAAGTGTTTTACGGTGCTACTCCAAAGTATTCCTGCGTTTCCCTGTCCCCTCAGGGTAACAGTACTTGCAAGGGGGGTACATGTTGTCAAAATTGTACTGAGTACAAGTTCACTGGACGTCTGACTAGTGCAGTCACCGAGGTAAGAATTGTTCTTTAACCGTCAGTACTTAACAACCAGTGGAACAATTTACAATGGTTATGGCGCAATTTAGTACTTTGTCATGTATTTAACGGTGTTTACTTCATGCGGAAGCCGTGCGCCAAGTTTGTGTCACGAATGATGTACGTTTTCGTAATCGATCAATTAGTCTCTCGAAATGTGTTACCTTATTATAGGAAATTAACGCTCCATGAAATTAACGCGAATTGTAAAAATTCGCGCTAATTTAAGTCGAGTTAATTTCTACGAGCGTTAATTTCCGCGTTGTTAATTAAGTGGAGCGTTTAAATTTCCTCGACCTTAATTTCCTTATTCTAATCCCATATTCTGGATACAGTCCAGACATTCTTGACACCCACAAAACAATAGCTTTCCTACATTTAGGCAGAATTTTACGCACATTGTCTGTGAAGAAATTGCCTCACACACCTGTAGATCTGTTTTATTCGTGATCTTTATGTTCAGTTAGAAATAGATTTGTTCCAGTTGTGACCGCAAAGTGTTTCTTTGTGCTAATCGCGTAAATTTCCTTCATTTTGAAATTTTACCCCCTCTTTCGCGTTAATTTCCTGTATTGGGGAGTAATTTCCCTTCAATTCGCGTTAATTTAAGTAGCGTTAATTTCAAATACCTTAATTAACACAAGTGTTAATTTCCTATAATAAGGTATTCGATCGTCAGAACTGGCGGACAACTAGATTTTGCCTTCATGAAATGTAAACTATATCTATGAAAATTATATCAATAAGGGGTTTTATATAGGCAAGAGTAGCCAATGCAACCGCTCCACAAAATATCCTCTCTTCAGGCTACTCTTGAGCTGGCTGGCAAATTTTTCACTGGCATAGCAAATCTTGCTGGGAATTTAATGTTAGCGAAAGCTTGCTGGGATCTGTGATCGATCTTACGCTCTGGCTGGAAAATATTGAACTCTTCCGGCTGGCGTGAAAAATAGTCAGCTACTGTGGCTGGCAAACGACAGGATGTCACGCCGCGTGTTCGTGTTTTTTTTTTATTAACTAGTGAATTCGAAATATTTAGTCTTTTTATATCTTCTAGTTAGCAATAGAACAATGATAAATTTAAAAAACACGAGACAACCTCTGAAAGACATGTTTCGACATAACTTATGCCATATTCAGTTTAATGAAAATAGTCAAAATAGCGCTATATTTATAGGTCACATCAGATAATATGCTGAGCTAATGAAAACAATTGATAATACGAAAACTGTTACAACGTATTTGGTACAGAATGATACCAATACCGTTACAAAACAAGGTGCTTGATCTTGATAAAAATTCTCATATTTTTAAACACCTAAACAGTTCTCCCAATTGCAAAAACCTGCACACATTTGATTGTTTTAAAATTTTAGACTCTGCTAAAACCGTTTATAGTTTAAAACAATTTACAATGGTTATTGCGTAAATTATTACTTTGTCATGTATTTAACAGTGTTTACTTCATGCGGAAGCCGTGCGCCAAGTTTGTGTCACGAATGATGTACGTTTTCGTAATCGATCAATTTGTCATGGATTATTTTGTTTGTAGTGTGACATTTTTGGAACGTGACATTTTTAACACGTGGACGTGTTTTGGCTGCCAGGGCCGTCATCACTTGGCTGTTTTTGATGGTGGAAAATCATGTGTCAGTGGCAATTCTGCAATGGAGGCTGCATGTAATTTGCCTGAAATGTCCACACCTGCAATGCATGTCAGCTCAGGAATGCATGTGTTTCTTCAAACTGCGCAAGTTGTTGTATCAAGGCCAGGAATGGGATCCGCCCACAGTTTAAAGGTTCGTGCTATTTTTGACACTGAGGCTCAGAGATCGTACGTTTCCCAGGGAGTTGTGGACTTATTGAAATTGGAGACTATTAAGACACAGAGACCCTAAGGATTGCAACATTTGATAACCAGGACCAGCAGTTACAAGCAGTTAATCTCATTGAACTAGCCTTAACGAAGCCAGAGACAGGCTTTGAAATGACTTTGAATGCTTTCTCAGTTCCTCGTATTTGTAGTGACTCACAAGGCCAAGACCTTCACTGGGTAAAGGAGACCTATCCACGCTTGCGGGACATTGATTTCACTGACACTTGCTTTAATGGTGGTCCAATACAGATTGATTTGTTGATTGGTTCAGACTACATCTGGAATTTCTTCGATGGCAAGACAATACGGGGGGAGGAGTCAGGTCAAGGTGGTCCTGTCGCTGTCTCAACGAAAGTGGGATGGGTGTTGTCCGGCCCGATTGAAAACCTTCCCCAGGAGAGGCTGTCAAGCATACAGTTTTCGTCGACTCATGTATTGAGAATAGATTCGAGATAAATCGAAGATACCCTGTGGACGGATCTGCAGCGACTATGGGACTTGGATTCTGTTGGCATCCGAGATCGTGATACAGTCCATGAAGCTTTCGAGAAGAATTTAAGTTTTGAAGACGGCAAGTATTCAGTGCACTTACCGTGGAAGGAGCACCACAAGTTGCTTCCAGATAACTTTGAGAACAGTGTAGCGCGATTGAGCTCACAAATGAAACGCCTTAGGAGAGAACCAGACATCTTAAGAGAATACGATTCCATTCTTCAGGATCGGTTGCAGAGTGGGATAATTGAGAGAGTGGACCGTACAAAATGTCCAGATGTTGGAAAGGTTCATTATTTACCTCACCATGGGGTGGTGCGTAGGGGCGCCCTGACAGCCAAGTTGCGTGTTGTGTTTGATGCCTCGTCAAAGGCCACCATTGCTAGCCCAAGTCTAAATGACTGTCTTTATTCAGGGCCAGCCTTAACCCCTACGATTTTCATGATACTCCTGCAGTTCAGGGAGAAAAGGATTGCACTAGTTTCGGACATTGAGAAAGCCTTTCTCAACATCAGAGTTAGTGATCAAGATCGTGACGTCCTTCGATTTCTTTGGGTTGACAGTTTAGAACGAGATGATCCAGGATTGGTGCTGTACAGGTTTTGCCGTGTTGTGTTCGGTGTCAATGCAAGCCCTTTCCTTCTAAATGCCACGCTGAAGCACCACATCAGTCAGTACCAGGCAGATCCAGAGTTTGTTGAGAACTTGTTGAACTATTCTAGAACTATTCTATTCTAACTCATTCTATGTGGATGACCTAGTGTCGGGAGAGAAAAATCTTGAGAAATGTCTATCGCCTTACCAGAAATCAAAGAAGTGTCTATCAGAAGGTGGATTTAACTTACGAAAGTGGATCTCTAATTCACCTCAGCTGCTTGAATTGATTAGCGAAGATCAGACCAGAATTGACGAGAATTCCCCTGTAGTGGAAGGCACAGAGTCTTATGCAAAAACCACCATAGGACACTTGGAGAAACTCGACATGAAGAATGAACAGAAAGTTCTGGGACTTAATTGGGACTGTGTTTCTGATGAGTTCATTTTTAAATTTGAAGCACTGCTGAAGCTTGCAGAGGGTTTGGAACCAACCAGGAGAAATTTGTTGAAGATCACTTCAAGCTTCTTTGATCTCCTTGGAGTACTTAGTCCAGTTCTTGTACAGATGAAGGTTTTGTTTCAAATGCTTTGCGAGGAGAAGTTTGACTGGGATGCACCACTCCCAAAGCCAGCCCGGAGAGAGTGGATGAGGTGGCTTCAGGACCTGCAAGAGGTGCAGCGAGTATTAGTGCCGTGGTGTGTTTATGCTGGCTTGGAGGAAGAGATTGTTTCCTGTACTATTCATGGTTTCTTGTACAGATGAAGGTTTTGTTTCAAATGCTTTGCGAGGAGACGTTTGACTGGGATGCACCACTCCCAGAGCCAGCCCGGAGAGAGTGGATGAGGTGGCTTCAGGACCTGCAAGAGGTGCAGCGAGTATTAGTGCCGTGGTGTGTTTATGCTGGCTTGGAGGAAGAGATTGTTTCCTGTACTATTCATGGTTTCTTGTACAGATGAAGGTTTTGTTTCAAATGCTTTGCGAGGAGACGTTTGACTGGGATGCACCACTCCCAGAGCCAGCCCGGAGAGAGTGGATGAGGTGGCTTCAGGACCTGCAAGAGGTGCAGCGAGTATTAGTGCCGCGGTGTGTTTATGCTGGCTTGGAGGAAGAGATTGTTTCCTGTACTATTCATGGTTTCGGGACGCTTCAGAGAAGGCCTATTGTGCGGTGGTGTACTTGGTTCTTGAAGCAAGCAGTGGATATCACCCGGTTTTGCTCTCATCCAAAACCAGAGTGGCACCTCTATCAAAGCATTCTATCCCTAGACTTGAGTTGCTGTCCGGAGTGATCCTGGCAAGACTGGTGTCTTCAGTGAAAGAAGCATTGGAGCCAAAGATTTAAATTAACGAGACGCACTTGTGGCTAGACAGCAAGACAGCGATCTTCTGGATGAAAGGGTCTAAGGAATGGAAGCAGTTTGTCCAGAATCGTGTAAATGAAATTCGGTCCCTAACTGAAGAATCAATGTGGAACCATTGCCCAGGACTTGAGAACCCAGCAGACCTTGGATCCCGTGGAGAAGTCGCCTCCAAGTTGAAGAGTAACCAGTTGTGGTGGAGAGGACCATGGTGGCTGTCAGAACCAAAGAAAAATTGGCCGAAGTCTGAGAAATGCCTTGAATCTATTACTGAAGAGTGTCGCACAGAGTTGAAGAAGGCACAAGCATTGGAGGCCACTGAGGAAACAGTACTCCTTGCGTCGACTGGTAGTCCCAACCTCGAAGCTTGTATCCCTATTACAGATTTCAGCTGCTGTGACAAGTTGTTCCGCATTACAGCTTTGGTGTTGCGTTTTGTGAGAAATCTGAAGATTAAGACAAAGATGTCAAAGGAGGAAACTGTCTGTGAAGGTGACTTAACAGTAGAGGAAGTTGCGAATGCCGAAACACAATGGTTGAGAAGTGTCCAGAAGAAGATGAAGTTACAAGCGAATTACAGTCAATTGGAACACGAGTTTGGTGTTTACGAAGATGACAGTGGGGTGTTGAGGTGTAAGGGACGAATCGCCAATGCTAATTTACCACTCGAGACTAAATCTCCAGCATTACTACCAAGAGACCACCATATTTCAACCTTGCTGGTGAGGCAAGCCCATGAGAGAGTGCACCACAACAAGGTGGACGCTACCCTAGCCCATGAGAACACGTTATTGGGTCATAAGAGGGAGGCAATTTGTGAAGAGGATACTCGCTAGCTGCACGGTGTGTCGGAGTGGATTATGCAGGACCGCTGTACACTAAGGAATCGAATCATTTGGAGTTCCAGAAGGTGTATGTCCTCCTGTTTACGTGCTGCTCAACCAGAGCCATTCATTTGGAACTTGCTACAGATATGTCAGCTGAAACGTTTATCCGTTGTCTGCGAAGACTCACAGCTAGAAGGGGCACACTAGAAATCATTGTTTCTGACAATGCGAAAACATTCAAGTCTGCAGCAAAGGTTTTGCGCAAGGTGTTTTCGTATCCCAGTGTTAAGAGATTCCTTGCTGGTAGAATGATTGCGTGGCAATTTAATGTGGACAGAGCACCCTGGTGGGGTGGCTTTTTCGAAAGAATGATCCAGAATGTAAAGAGGTGCCTACGAAAGACCTTAAGGAATGCAAGGCTTAACTATGACGAGCTGCATACTGTTCTGGTTGAAGTGGAAGGAACACTGAACTCCAAGCCTTTGACATATGTGTCCTCGGATGACCCTGAAAAGCCTTCGACGCCAAGCCACTTGATGTATGGAAGAAGAATCCTGTCCTTACCTGACGTAGGAGCAAGCAGTCAGGATTCCATTAACCAAGCAGTATCATCTGAAGATCTCCCAAGAAGAAGGAGGTACTTGGGGTTGCTACTACAGCACTTCTGGAAACGGTGGAGTCGAGAGTATGTGACAGAATTAAGGAACCTTCATCGTCAGCGCTCCAGACCTGAAAGCAGGATGTCCATATCAGTCGGAGATGTAGTTACTGTGTTTGAAGACAACCTTCCCCGAAGTCAGTGGAGACTTGGAAGAGTGGAGCAGTTGATTCCCGGAGCAGACAATTGCGTGAGAGCGGCAGTAATCAAGGTTATTACCAAGAGCGGAATACCTATTTTTGTCAAGAGACCAGTGCAAAAGCTGTTTCCTCTGGAGATCGTGAGCCATGATGAGCAATTACAGGATGAGGCCAGGAGGCCCAGACGGGCGGCTGCTATCAATGCGGACTATATTCGGAGACTAGTTGACCAGTGACTTAACTGGTCAAGGGGGGAGTGTGTAACGGATTATTTTGTTTGTAGTGTGACATTTTTGGAACGTGACATTTTTAACACGTGGACGGATCACGTGATCACGTGAACATTGATGAATTTTGAACTTGATGACTTTTCGCTACGCTGTTGCTTGTACAAAGATGTGTTAGAGAACGGTTTTGAAACCCGTTAGTTGCTGTAATCTGTGTTTTTAGATTGGAAATTAAAGGAGAGTGATAAAATTCGAGACACAATTAGGCTCTCGAAATGTGTTACCTTATTATAGGAAATTAATGCTCCATGAAATTAACGCAAATTGTAAAAATTGTCGCGTTAATTTCTGCGAGTAATAATTTCCGCGTTGTTAATTAACACGAGACAACCTTAACTTATGCCATTTTCACTGTAAATGTTTAGCGCTATATTTATAGGTAACATTGATAACCTGCTGAGCCAATGAAAACAATAGATAATACGAAAGCCGTTACAACGTATCTGGTACAGAATGATACCAATACCGTTACAAAACAAGGTGCTTGATCTTGATAAAAATTCTCATATTTTTAAACACCTAAACAGTTCTCCCAATTGTAAAAATCTGTACACATCTGATTGTTTTAAAATTTTAGACTCTGCTAAAACCGTTTATAGTTTAAAACTAAAGGAAGCATTTTACATCAAAAGTATGAAACCCGATTTGAACACACAAATTCAACATTTCAACATCCTTTTATTTTAGTCTTTGTCCTTTCCGGTGTCATACAGTGCCAGACACTTAGTAATGGTATTTGTATCAGACAGTACCAGGCAGACCAAGCACCTTGTTTTGTAACGGTATTGGTATCATTCTGTACCAGATATGTTATTTATCACTTATAGTGCGCATATTCTATGAATATAGTCATATGCGCATTGCAATCTTGCATTAAAAATAACTAATTTATCACGACGATATGATTATTTCCTGAAGCATGATCGTGTCATCAGCCGAACATCAAAATGCCTTGGTAACTGAATATTCAGTTCATGTGACTGCATCCTTTGTTCTATCACGTTCAAAACCAGAGAGCATTTGCGTGTCATTATGTTGCACGGTTGAATTGTTTACTCTTCAGTCGAGTCTCGAGTCATCTTTCGACATCTTGTAACCAGACAGACTGCGTCCGATCCAACGCTGACCGAGAGAAGAGAAGCCGTCATGTCAGAAGATAAAGAAGAGTCCCAAATGCAGAGAGCGAGGTCGAAAAAATCGTACGAGTTTGACGACCTTTTAGCCATGGTTGGCGGTTTCGGTCGATATACCTTCCTGCTGTATGCATTCATGTGTATAATGTCTTTACCCATCGGCTTGCAGCAACTCGTTCAAGTGTTTTACGGTGCTACTCCAAAGTATTCCTGCGTTTCCCTGTCCCCTCAGGGTAACACTACTTGCAAGGCGGGTACATGTTGTGAAAATTGTACTAAGTACGAGTTCACTGGACGTCTAACTAGTGCAGTCACCGAGGTAAGAATTGTTCTTTAAGTTTAACCGTTATTACTTAACAACCAGCGGTACAATTTACAATGGTTATGGCGCAATTTATTACTTTGTCATGTATTTAACAGTGTTTACTTCACGCGGAAGCCGTGCGCCAAGTTTGTGTCACGAATAATGTACGTTTTCGTAATCGATCAATTAGGCTCTCCAAATGTGTTACCTTATTATAGGAAATTAACGCTCCATGAAATTAACGCGAATTGTAAAAATTCGCGCTAATTTAAGTCGCGTTAATTTCTGTGAGCGTTAATTTCCGCGTTGTTAATTAAGTGGAGCGTTAATTTCCGCGACCTTAATTTCCTTATTCTAATCCCATATTCTGGATACAGTCCAGACATTCTTGACACCGACAAAAAAATAGCTTTCCTACATTTAGGCAGAATTTTACGCACATTGTCTGTAAAGAAATTGCCTCACACACCTGTAGATCTGTTTTATTCGTGATCTTTATATTCAGTTAGAAATAAATTTGTTCCAGTTGTGACCGCAAAGTGTTTCTTTGTGCTAATCGCGTAAATTTCCTTCATTTTGAAATCTTACCCCCTCTTTCGTGTTAATTTCCTGTATTGGGGAGTAATTTCCCTTCAATTCGCGTCAATTGAAGTCGCTTTAATTTCAAATACCTTAATTAACACAAGTGTTAATTTCCTATAATAAGGTATTCGATCGTCAGAACTGGCGGACAACTAGATTTTGCCTTCATGAAATGTAAACTATATCTATGAAAATTATATCAATAAGGGGTTTTATATAGGCAGGAGTACCCAATGCAACCGCTCCGCAAAATATCCGCTCTTCCGGCTATTCTTGAGCTGGCTGGCAAATTTTTCACTCAGGGTCTGGAAGGGGGGTTCCTGGTCCCGCATTCCCGCTCCTTTTTGAGCAGAATCCCGCATCCCGCCCTTTTTTCATCGCTATTCCGAATACCGTTTGTTCTTTCCCAAAAATACGTTAAAAAAGACTAATTTCTGCAAAAGCTAATAAATTTAAGATGTAGATTGGCCCTTTTGATTGATATTTTGCGCTTGCCTGGTTGATTCGCTTTTGCCGCTAGAACGTTTACTTGGGTCGTGACGATTTCCCGAATTCCCGACAGACAAGCCAAAAAATCCCGCATCCCGTGCCCAAATTTTGGCGAATCCCGCTTCCCTCTAGCAGTCAAATCCCGAATCCCGTCAAGATATTTTGCGCTTTCCCGAATCCCGCACCGTATTTTGGTCAAATGCCGGATCCCGATAATACCCTTCCAGACCCTGTTCACTGGCATAGCAAATCTTGCTGGGAATTTAATGTTAGCAAAAGCTTGCTGGGATCTGTGATCGATCTTACGCTCTGGTTGGAAAAAAATTGAACTCTTCCGGCTGGCGTGAAAAATTGTCAGCTACTGTGGCTGCAAACGACAGGATGTCACGCCGCGTGTTCGTGTTTTTTTTTTGTTTTTATTAACTAGTGAAATATTTAGTCTTTTTGTATCTTCTAGTTAGCAATAGAACAATGATAAATTTAAAAAATACGAGACAACCTTTGAAAGACATGTTTCGACATAACTTATGCCATATTCAGTTTAATGAAAATAGTCAAAATAGCGCTATATTATTTATAGGTCACATTGATAATATGCTGAGCTAATGAAAACAATAGATAATACGAAAACCGTTACAGCCGTTACAACGTATCTGGTGCAGAATGATACCAATACCGTTACAAAACAAGGTGCTTGATCTTGATAAAAATTCTCATATTTTTAAACACCTAAACAGTTCTCCCAATTGTAAAAATCTGTACACATCTGATTGTTTTAAAATTTTAGACTCTGCTAAAATCGTTTATAGTTTAAAACTAAAGGAAGCATTTTACATCAAAAGTATGAAACCCGATTTGAACACACAAATTCAACATTTCAACACCCTTTTATTTTAGTCTTTGTCCTTTCCGGTGTCATACAGTGCCAGACACTTAGTAATGGTATTTGTATCAGACAGTACCAGGCAGACCAAGCACCTTGTTTTGTAACGGTATTGGTATCATTCTGTACCAGATATGTTATTTATCACTTATAGTGCGCATATTCTATGAATATAGTCATATGCGCATTGCAATCTTGCATTAAAAATAACTAATTTATCACGACGATATGATTATTTCCTGAAGCATGATCGTGTCATCAGCCGAACATCAAAATGCCTTGGTAACTGAATATTCAGTTCATGTGACTGCATCCTTTGTTCTATCACGTTCAAAGCCAGAGAGCATTTGCGTGTCATTATGTTGCACGGTTGAATTGTTTACTCTTCAGTCGAGTCTCGAGTCATCTTTCGACATCTTGTAACCAGACAGACTGCGTCCGATCCAACGCTGACCGAGAGAAGAGAAGCCGTCATGTCAGAAGATAAAGAAGAGTCCCAAATGCAGAGAGCGAGGTCGAAAAAATCGTACGAGTTTGACGACCTTTTAGCCATGGTTGGCGGTTTCGGTCGATATACCTTCCTGCTGTATGCATTCATGTGTATAATGTCTTTACCCATCGGCTTGCAGCAACTCGTTCAAGTGTTTTACGGTGCTACTCCAAAGTATTCCTGCGTTTCCCTGTCCCCTCAGGGTAACACTACTTGCAAGGCGGGTACATGTTGTGAAAATTGTACTAAGTACGAGTTCACTGGACGTCTAACTAGTGCAGTCACCGAGGTAAGAATTGTTCTTTAAGTTTAACCGTTATTACTTAACAACCAGCGGAACAATTTACAATGGTTATGGCGCAATTTATTACTTTGTCATGTATTTAACAGTGTTTACTTCACGCGGAAGTTTGTGTCACGAATGATGTACGTTTTCGTAATCGATCAATAAGGCTCTCCAAATGTGTTACCTTATTATAGGAAATTAACGCTCCATGAAATTAACGCGAATTGTAAAAATTCGCGCTAATTTAAGTCGCGTTAATTTCTGCGAGCGTTAGTTTCCGCGTTGTTAATTAAGTGGAGCGTTAATTTCCGCGACCTTAATTTCCTTATTCTAATCACATATTCTGGATACAGTCCAGACATTCTTGACACCCACAAAACAATAGCTTTCCTACATTTAGGGAGAATTTTACGCACATTGTCTGTAAAGAAATTGCCTCACACCTGTAGATCTGTTTTATTCGTGATCTTTATGTTCAGTTAGAAATAAATTTGTTCCAGTTGTGACCGCAAAGTGTTTCTTTGTGCTAATCGCGTAAATTTCCTTCATTTTGAAATTTTACCCCCTCTTTCGTGTTAATTTCCTGTATTGGGGCAGGTGGTGTGCGCACTAAGACCGCAATGCATTATTTTGATGAATTTCCAACATGGCGGAATTTTGTTGTGATACGAGCGGTTTTTCGGGTGAGTTTGATCATCGTTTGCACAACTTTCGCTGGCCTTTTTTCTGCTACAATATTAGATTTGGAAAGTTCGGGAATAGTAAAGTAAGGTTTTGGCGTCGAAGTTCTTACATTTAGAGCTTATCATGGTAAATTTTGACATTTCTCGAACAAGGTAAAATGGCCGATTTTTCTCTTCGTCTAGT
Organism: Siderastrea siderea; assembly: GCA_964030785.1. Lineage (NCBI taxonomy): Eukaryota > Metazoa > Cnidaria > Anthozoa > Scleractinia > Rhizangiidae > Siderastrea > Siderastrea siderea. Next base: position 19,130,111 of record OZ034978.1, on the reverse strand, counting down.
AGGTTGGAAATTTTTGTCTAACACGGCTTTCAGCTAGTGGTGCTTGGCGTAAAATTATAATAAATCAAAAGCTTAGAAATTTTCCAATATGGGAAACATAATGCACCAGTACACACCAGTCGATCTACGCCATTTCGACTAAACGAAAATGTCCCTTTTTTGAGTGTTAACCGTCTGTACTTTTGAAGTTTCATGCGTCGAGTTAAGCACTTTCATTCCACGATCTTCCACTGTTTTTGGGAGTTATATAGTTTCCTTCAAAATGATTTAAATATGTGTTCTTTGGGACTAGGAGAATCCAATTTAGAAGAATAAGTTCCCGTAGATGATCAAGATGGACGTCAAAAGAGCACTGTCTGGTTTACTGAAGAAGCCAGCGAATTATTTGTTTGTACTGTACTGATTCTCATGTCACAGTTGAATTATAGTACCTTTAGAACACCCAAAATAACTTTTCAGTCTTTTCCAGTTTATTTAGGGGACTGGGAAGATAACAAACTGCTATTTCTGCTGCATGAATTGCTTCTAACCGAGTGGGCCTATATAGCCTGTTCCAGGCTCTAGCATGATAAATGGGTTTACTGATGTCCATAATTGGCATCATTAGAGCTTCATACTATCATTTTGATTACCCATGCACTGAAAGTCACTTTGAAATGTTTTATTGCATCTGTTGTAACTAAAAAGTGATTCCACAACAACTCATTAGTGGAGACTTCATGCACAGCAAATCGCCTGTTGTGGAAAGGTGAGAAATTCAATAAATGGTTCGAAACTTAATGAGGTTCAAATGAGTTTTATTCATTATTTTGCAAGTGGTTAGCCTGCATCACTGAAGAGCAAAACCCTGGTGTTTAGTTTGTCTCTGACACAGGCTTCAAGCTGTTTGACCAAAAGTATTTCATTTAATTTGTCGAGCTTGGTAAAAATAAGACCTGCTTCCTACTCATTTGATGTCAACTTTTCAAGTCTGTATTCCAGGCTAGTGTCCCATCAGGCAGGAGCTTATACCAGTTTCAATAGCTTGAAGAGACTAGGAGTATTCTCTCCCCCCTTGCCAGTACCCATTTACACACCTGGGTGGAGAGAGGCACTATGAGAGTAAAGTGTTGTCTAAGAACACAACACAATTACCCCAATTACCCTGGCCATGGTTTGAACCCGGACTGCTCAATTTCAGAGTCCAGCACACTAACCATTAGTCAACCATGCCGCCCTCAAATTATCAAGACACTACGGAAATATTATTGAAATTATGAATATATGAAATTCATATATTTGAACTGCGGAATGAAGAAATTAATGTAAAGAAGATCCTCGCAGTTATTAACGCAACTTATGCAGTTACGAAAAGAAAGCCTGAAAACAACACATACATGTAGTGTTTCTTTCGCAATGTTTTATTTATACAAATTCAGCAACCTTAAGGAAAGATATTTAAATGTATCTGAATAGGTTGTCACTTGATGAGTTGCTTTATCTAGTTGGTTTATTCTTGATTACGAAGCTTCCCTTGGAGAAAAAATTCTGTCTCAAAGTTATCCTCCAGACCTGTGCATTTTATATTCAGCTGCTGTTGCAGTGTAATATCTCTGAATAAAGAACAAAAAATAACTTGATTATAAACCAGTTCTGTAATAAGTGAAGTAGCAGTAATAAAGCGAAGTAAACTATCACGGTCTGTATACACACAACAGTAGCAGGAGGAGGGCTTCCAGTGCGATTTTCACAAAAGTTAAAGTACGAGCTGTTTTGCAAATAACTGTGGTTGGTTCAAAATTACACTGGCTAGGTCAGACATAAACATTGGTTGACAGCATGGTAGATAAATACCTTCAACAATTTTAAGCATCCAGCAATTATTTAAAATTGTGAAAAAAGACTGCACTTGGCCTACACCATTGCAGCTTAGCAGCCCTGGAAGCTAGTCCATCACTGATTACCCCTTGCATTACATTAGGTTGCCCTAGTATAGCTGAGAGAGTCACTTGTGAGATTATAAGTGTCTTGCTCGATAACACAAAACACCCCCAGTCATCCTTCGAACCAGGTCCAGAGGAGCTTATTTCCCTAATGGCAGCTGGTAATCAAGCCTACATTGCAAGGTATGTAGCCAGATTAAAAGTGCTAATAAATAAAACTCAGCTGATAGATTTGCTGTTTAGACTACCACTGATTTACTTCACCCCAGTAGACAAATATTTTTAATTTGCCTTAGTGATATGTTTTTGGATCAAAATCAAACCCGAACAATGATATCAAACTAATTTACAAGAACACAGCATTTTTTTATAAATCTAAATAAATAACTGTAAACTGAAATCGGAGTTTGTTGCAGGAAGTATCTTTGTTGAACATTTGAAGTGTCGTAAAACCAGAACTTTCTTCGATGTTGCTAGATACTGTCATTATGAGAGAAAAAAAACTTTTGAAAGATATAATTCCTCGAATACTCTGCGAAATCAAGAATTAGAAATTAGAAACAAAACCTAAGCAATTACGAAGATTGCTAGCTTTAATGCTTAGTCTAAGTAATACAAAATAAATCAGGACACGTACCATAACATGATGGCTTTCGTTACTTTTAGGGGACTCGCGCTATTTAGAGAAAAAATTGTCTGAATGCACGCGCAAAAATGACGAATTTAATTCACTCGCAAAAATGACGAATTCAATTAATTGTACAAAGTTTAGAAATAATTAAACTCAACAATAACAAAGCTAACCGCCGTAGAATCAGTGCTTAACCCTAAACAGAAGTATAGATGAGTTCTTAGGCCTAATCACTATCGATCAGTGCTTAACCCTAAATACTGTAGATGAGTGTTTAACCGTTTTTCATTTTGTTTTCATTTGTTTTTCTCGCTAATAAACGCTCGTCATCAAATTTGTCACTCGTCATTTTTGCGCGTGCACTCAAACAGTTTTTCACTGGTTTTTTTCCTATGTAGCGCGAGTCCCCTAAAAGTAACGATAACATCAACATGTGAAAAATATGTTTCCCTTGTTTCAATTCAAGATACGATATACTTATTCGTAGTGGTTAATGAAGCTAAAGGGCAGCCCTCTTGCGAACATTACATCATTAAATTTAAGCTTACATCCTACATCGTGTTTAAATATAGGTGTCTTATCTAAATATTTATGTTTACCGGGCTTAAATGCATGCAAGTCCCGTCGAGGCTTCGCGACACAGAAAACCGATATTTTAAACTCCACGCACTGAAGTCTGAGGAAATCTTTGATTCCTAAGATCGACAACATGTCAAAACTAGGATATCCATCGAAAAAATCACAAAAGCTGCCATTTTCACAGATAAAGCGCTTTGCTGAGGATGGCACACTTCAAAACACAAACTTGCAACTTTCATCATGAAATAGGTGTTGTTTCTTTTGAATTTAGCACATTAGAAATAGGTTTTTTAGATAATTTGAAAAACAATGTCTCACGCCATCCGTTACCCGCTTCAATGAGTTGCACGAAGTTCTGGTCCCTCCTTATGCTTGCTTTGAGTAGCAAGAACGTTTGTTTTACCAGGGTGGTACAATATAAGGAAAATCCCGTCATTGTCCCGTGGACTCGCAGTGTAAGTAAATAGCCTACAGATTCCTTGGGAGACTAGAGAAGTATTCTTTTTAAAATTCTAATGAGTAATAGAGTACTAGCAGACTCTGTCTCCACTCAGGGATAGCAGAGCGAAACGAACACGGCAGCGAGCGAAAAAATCGTCCGCCAAATGAGCGGCTCACCACACGCGCGACACGTTTCCAAGCGGCAGGCGATTTTCGCGCTCGCTCTTGTGTTCTTTTCCCTCGACTATCCCCGAGTAAAAAAGAGACTGTTCGTAGTCTTATTTTTCATGGTCTAGCATTTTCGCCAGCATCCTCTTGGCTACACTCCCCGAGGGCTCTATTGTTCACAATGGATTTAAGGCTCTTGAGCTACTGCCGGTAAACCTTTCTATACCAGAGTGTGACCATTCAAAAAAAAAAAAACTGTTAAGCACTATTTTCTTAAGGTGCGCCGGTTTTCAACATTTGCAGAATTCATTACACTTTGATTATTTTTTACAGTTTTGACCTCGGGCAGTTATGACTCGAATATGTTCAATATGACGGGCTTTGAGCCGCCCAAAACCTATTAGCTGAGGGCAAATTGAATGTGCCCTCAGCTAATTTGCATAAGTAACTTTATGCCATGGTTTGACACCTTGTAGCTTTATGAAGATGGGATGAGGTGTTATTTTAATTAGTTGTGTTCTGTAAAAGATGACAATGCTGAGTGATGTTTATTACAATTCATTGGGGATAAAAATAATTTGGCTTCTCGGTCACTTTGTTTAGTAGCCTGCGTAGCTGGCGGTATTTTTCGCGCAAAGGCAAAAACGGGCACGAACATGAGAATACGCATAAACGAGCGCGAACATTATCGCAACCTACGCGTACTAATTTAGTAGGCTAAGCTGGTAATAACAATTACGACAGTGCCATGATGTCTAAAAACATTTATTTCAATTTTTCAGGGTATTATCTACCTTTTTCCAGCACCAAACATCGCAAGCTAGGGCTTAGGCGAAATGATACAATACATCGTGTATTTTAAGCCAGTTATATCGCTCGATCGCTTTTGTTTGCTGCAACGACAGAATAAGCCAAAGTGCGATGTTTTACATTCTGCTGCCAGGTATATGCTACCCCAGGAAGACAGAATAAGCTAAAAAGCGATGTTAGACATTCCGCTTCCAGGTATCTGCTACCCAAGGAAGACAGAATAAGCTAAAGCGCGATGTTAGATATTCCGCTTCCAGATATCTGTTACCCAGGGAAGACAGAATGAGCTAACTTGAAAAAGCGATGTAAGACATTCTGCTTCCAAGTATCTGCTACCCAAGGAAGACAGAATAAGCTAAAGCGCGATGTCAGACATTCCGCTTCCAGGTATCTGCCACCCAGGGAAGACAGAATAAGCTAAAGCGCGATGTTAGACATTTCCCTTCCAGGTATATGCTCCCCAAGGAAGACAGAATATTAGCTAAAGTGCGATGTTAGGCATTCTGAGTAGTACATTGCGCTCACATAGTAGATTTCCTGGCTTCTGATTGGTCGAGAGCAAATCAATGACGTCACCGTGGGGAAACCGCTGATGAGTAGGAAAAAGGGATCGCGGGCTCATGGGAACCGGAAGTCACGTGTTTTTGAGATGAGAAACCGCTGACCAGGTGGAAAAAGGGATTGCGGGCTCATGGGAACCGGAAGTCACGTGGTTTTGAATGGGAAACCGCTGGCGAGTGTGAAAAATGGATCGTGGGCTCAAGGGGAAGTAAAACCACTGAGAAAACGCGGGCTCAAAGTCCAAAGTCCAATTTTGGGAAGAGGGGTAACCGAAAACCACACAAAAATGAAATAAATCCCGTTTTATTGTTATACGTTGTTTTTACAATAACTGAGAAAATGGTTTTTGCTGAGTGTTCCTTAATGTTCAATAGAGGGTCCCCACCATTGTTTTTGACATCGAGTTATTCTTCGCCATTGGTTGTTGTCACGGATCCATTGTTGTAATTGACGTCGAGGATTTCTGTTCAAAGGTATGGCAAAGGAACAGTTTGGCTACCTATCCCTAACACAAATGGTATAGCAATCGAGGGGACAACTTGGAGAAAATAGGATCGCGGGCTCAAGGTGGGTTAAAACCGCTGAGATGAGTATTCCTTTTGATAATATGAGGGTTCCTTTTTGATGAGTTCCTTTTTGATAATATGAGTGTTCCTTTTTGATGAGTTCCTTTTTGATAATATGAGTGTTCCTTTTTGATGAGTTCCTTTTGATAATATGAGTGTTCCTTTTTGATGAGTTCCTTTTGATGAGTTCCAGACCAACAGCCGAAGCGGGGCCACAGCGAATTCCCCTGATGAACCCGAAGAGATGACTTGCAGTGACGAGGATGACCTGTTAAGGAGGACTCTCATACTCTGCTTGATTTGATAATATGAGTGTTTCTATTAGTTCCTTTTTGATAATATGAGTTCCTATTTAATAATAATAATATAAGTTCCTTTTTGATAATATGAGTGTTCCTTTTTGATGAGTTCCTTTTGATAATATGAGTGTTCCAGACCAACAGCCGAAACAGAGAACCATTCACCAGTGAGTTCATTTGATCATGTCCACTCACGAAGAAGACGATGTGGTGGAACCCAGTGGTCTTTCCCGCCACGAGTCCCTTCAACTCCTAGGACTGACCACTGAAGTGATTTTGGCCTTGCTACACACCTCGGATTCAGAGCCAGAAGAGACGACGAGGAATTGGAGGAGATCCAAGCCAGCAAGTAGTCAAGCAAGCAAGCATGTCAAGTAAACATCAATGGTGTGGGATTGAGCCAACAAACCAAAGGATCAACCAAAGCCATGAGGCCAAAGGATTAACCAGAGCCATTAGACCAAAGGATTAATCAGATCATCGATGAGTGTGAAAACATGAAATGGGACGGTGGTTTTTTATAGAGAAAGAAGGGGGTCACGTGGGAGGGAAGGGACCAATGAGAGAAAGGGCCCATCATGCTTTGGGAGGGGAAGAGGTGGGGGGACCCCCCTCCCCCCTCCTTAGATAGACCATGGTGCATTGCGCGAATGGGGGTATATAAGTCAAGCGAGGCCACAGGACGTCACTCTTAGCTTTGAGCCGGTCTATGTTGACTTTTGTCAGTTGGCTCGGGAAAAAAATGTCCACAACGAGAAGGCCCTTGGGCTGTCTAGCCAGCGATATGAACGTGGGAGGACCAGACTACTTGAGGAGGAGAGCGGGACGGGAGAGAACAGGAGTGGAGCGGCAGACGAGAGTGATGCGGGAGAGAGAAGAGGAAACCTGGCGCCCTCTGAACCGTAGACGCGTGGTTGCCTTTTTTGAATTGTTTTTAAGGTGTATGGTGTGGACCGAGAATGGAGAACGGGAGGGCCGGCCACATCAACAGATCACAGAAGCCTTGCTGGGCGCTCTGGTCCGGAAAATCATTCCTTGGGTGGACCAGCACCGCATCTGGACCCATTTGGAATGGCGGTGGCCCATGACCCTGGACCATTTTCATGAAATGGACAATGAACTAGAATTGTATTTGCCAACGGTGTATGCGGGTCAGCAATGGCAGAGAATCAGGTTGTATTTTGGGGACATGGAGCGAGTACGGGAGCAGCGGCGGCGGGAGGAGCGGGAGAGGAGAGAGAGGATGCGGGATCAAGTGCGACGTGTTTTGTTTCTGTAAATAGACTTGAACATTTTTTATTCCTGTTGAGTTTATTGTGAGTCAAGGCTTCTGTGCGTCAAGAGACATTTATTTATGATGAACGTGCAAAACCAGTGTTGTCAGTTTTTTTAAAATTTTAATTAAAAAGAAGAGTTCATGTTACAAAGGGTGGTCTGTGTTCTTTGCCACGCGGGGTGGGGCGCACCTATGTACAAATTGGAAAAAGCTATCTACAATTTGAAAAAATAAAAACTAAAAGCTACGTACAATGGGAAAAAATAAAAACTAAGACATTGAAAAAGAAAGCTATGTACAATTCCAAAAATAAAAAAATAAAAATGACTATGTACAATTACAAATGAAAGTCTTCCAGTTCCATACGTAATTGATCAATGTTCTCGGGTAGACAGAAGGTGCGGTTGAATAAGGCTTGAATTTCGGCTCGGGTTTTCTCGTCCACATCCCGGGATCCCACAATAGCACTGCTTTGATGAAGGGTGGGCTTTTTAGGTCCCCAAGGAACAAATTGACTGCCAGTGACCAGGGTGGCGGCATTCTCATTGACTTGGTAGTAATGGTCGGACCTGTACCATGATTGACTGGGTATATCAAACAGGTAGACGGGTTTGCCTAGATCCATAGCCAATTGCACAGTCCAACCAGTGCCTCCTTTCACGCGTTTATGATCCGGTTCCAAGATGCCAAACGCATAGATGGTATTGGCGTTTTTGGCAATTTGATAATTGCGTTGCAGCAATTGCAGGGTGTAAAAATGACTGGGCATCTGTTTGCCTAGTTTCTCCGCTGCCTGGTGAAGATGGGGGTTGGCCAGCATCAGGACTTCCACCGTAGAAGGGGTGATGAAAGTGGCTCGAGGATGGTTCGGGGGGACCAGGACTTCTAGCTGCATCCCAAAGTGTTTGGCATGTTCTTCCACAAGGGCATCCGTACCTTTGGCTCCCCCGGTGTAGACCACATGGCCATGACCCACTTGCAGTTCCAAGGCACCGAGATCTTGTTCTCCGATCATGTTGATGTTGGGGGGCATTCGTTGGGAAATACGTAGCCGGTGTCTGGGCCTACAATAGCTAGAATCTCCGTGGGAGTCAACTCTAAGGCCAAACCGAAATCAATGACGTGGTGCTGTCGGCACTGTTGGAACGTGAATCCCGCTGCTAGACCTCGTTTGACCCGTTCAGCCAAATAGTCTTCGGTGGAAGCAAAGTCGTCTCGGTTGAGATCTTGGTAGTAGTCCATCTACTTGGAATGACGAGTCGGAGGACCCAGGGAGCTCCTTAAATAGGGACAATGGACCAATGGGAAGACAAGAGGACCTTATTTGGAGAGGCAAAAGCTGACCAATGGGACGATAACAAGTCCTTATTTGGATTGAATAAGCTGACCAATGACAGGCAAGTGCCCAACGTATAAAAAGGCATGGGCAGTGGGGGTGACATCAACCTTGGAGCACGATGTCTGTCGATCGGAAGAGAAAGCCAAGCGTACACCCTGCGGGGAAGAAGAAGAAGAAGAAGGCCATTCAACATATGACGCCCGTGGACTGTGATCCTGTGGTGTGTGACGTGGTGGAAGACACCCGAGCTGCCGTGGAAGATATGATGAAAGAATTGAATGACATGGTGGAGCAATCACCCCCATCACCTCAATTCACTCTGACGACCGTGTATGACAATGCGGAGGACTATGCTCAAGCGAAAGCCGACAGAGCCCTAGTTAGTTCAGTGGACACTATGGTATGCCCTTGCCATAAGGTGCGTTTGGAGGCCCGAGAATCTCAAAAGGGATGGAAGTATGTGAAATGTCCCATGCAACCGTGTTTGCTGTTTTGTGGACAAGATCAAGTTCTGGAGTATATGAAAGCCGTGTATAGTCAACCTGATGTAGAAGTGTTGGACATGTGGTGTTGTTTGCAATGCTTTTGCCGCGAACCCGCCACGCTTCAACAGAGTCATTCGACCCAGAACCCCGATCGGTTGTTTCTGACTTGTTCCAAGAAAACGTGTGGCTTCTTCCGGTGGGCCGATCAACCCTTGGGTCCCAAGTACTGGACGTGGTTTCATGACAACCCTCCCAAAAAAGCCGACCAACAAGCTGAATCTCCCACCCGTGATGCTCAAGGATATCCCAAGAGGGGCTATGACATCCCTGGCCCGCCCCCTCGAGTCCAAAGCAAAGAGGACGTGGAACGAGAACGACCCCTGACAGATTATGAGAAACAATTGTTACGAGAAATTCAAGAGCTCAAGAACCGTCACGAAATGATGGTGGCCCCAGCTCCACCACCCCCTAAGTACAGTGACAGTGTGGACAACTGGCAGAAAGGTCTAGAGACCATCAGCTGTGGCCGTCTAGGTCTCTTTTAAATGAGAGAACGAATAAAATTTTTTATCAATGTCACCATGGAGTCTGTATGTGATGTGTGGGAGTCTATCTTGTCCCTGGGGCAATGGCAATGTCATCAAACCCTTTGTCAAGTCTTATATGATCACCAACCCGGGTCCCAAATCCCCATACCCCCTTGTCCCGAGGACACGCATCCTCTCCACCTCTTTGAAGAAACCCATGTGGACCGCAACCTATATCGATGGGTGGTGTTTGTCTTATGGTTAAAAGCTCACCCGAACGCCTGGCGATGGTATCGAATCATTCAAAAGCAGCATCCCCACACGGTCCCCACCATATCGACCTTATGGGGTGAATGCCAAAAAGTATGGCCCCTCGAAAGAGAACCCAACGCTGGAGTTCGTCGTCCTCATGGTTGAAGAAAACCAAGGTTTCGTCAACGAAGAAGAAGAAGGCCAATGTCTCGCAACCATGGTTAAACCGTTACCATGATCCTCGTGCCCCGGGGAGTTTAGGTGGGGTGCAACGATTTGCTAAAGCCCAGGGTCTCCCTTTGAAAAAAGCCCAACGGGTGTTGGAACAGGATGTGGGTTACACCTTGCATAAACCCCGACGTCGTCGTTTTGCTACCTTACCCGTGATCGTAGGGGGGTTGAATGATCAATGGGCCGCGGATTTAGTGGAAGTGCAACGTTTGGCCAAACATAATCGGGGTATACGCTACTTGTTGACCGTCGTGGATGTGTTGTCCAAGTACGCGTGGGTCGAACCGTTGAAAACCAAAACCGGCGTGGCCCTCGTGAAAGCCTTTGAGAAGATTGTGAGACAAGGAGGACGTCACCCGAATCGATTGCAAACCGATCGAGGGAAAGAATTTTATAATCGGACCTTTCAACGATGGGTCGACGAGCAAGACATTCAACATTTTTCGACCGAAGGGGATGCCAAAGCCAGTGTCGTGGAACGATTTAACCGCACCTTGAAAGAACGGTTGTACCGTTATTTGACCGCGGCCAACACGTTGAAATTTGACGATGTCTTACCCGAGTTGGTGGAGGGGTATAATGCCACCCGTCATCGAAGTATTGGTATGCCCCCCGAAAACGTGACGTGGGACAACGAAGAAGCCGTGTGGAAACGATTGTATGCCAAACGATTGAAAGGCTACAAAAAACCCCAATTGAAGGTGGGGGATCATGTCCGTCTCAATACGATTCATCGTACCTTTGAAAAAGGGTATTTACCCGGTTGGACCGAAGAAGTGTTTGTGGTGCATCGTGTGGTCCCTGGCCCTGTCCCCACCTATAAGATTCGCGAATGGGATGAGACCCCCGTCCAAGGTACGTTTTATGAAGAGGATTTACAAAAAGTCCATGTGTCCGAAGTGTTTCGGATCGAGAAGGTACTTAAGCGACAAAAAGGTCGTTGGTTGGTCAAGTGGAAAGGGTGGCCCGACAAGTACAATAGTTGGATTGCTCGTGGAGACGTGACATCCCTTCGACCCCGCAAACGACGACGACGCCGCTAAAACAATGACATTGGTGCCCAACTCTTCGTTTTACGTGACGTTGATGAGTCATGCGAGTACCAAAGAGTTTCCTGGGAACAAGAGTCATCATTTCAGAAACCGATTGCCTAAACCCATCCGATTTGTGGGACGAGGATGGATGGTGGGTATGGTGAGTTTATCCTTACCCACCATTCCGGTGGTAGCGGAAGAAGGAGGCGTGGGTGATTCCCATCCTCTGTTGTACGTACGATGGCACGAACGGGTGCATGACACAGACGATCAAGGGGACGATGTCTGGTGGCATCAACGGCGCGAACTCTTTGTGTACGGACGAGATATGAGAAAGGAGATGGCCTCGTCGACGGGATCGCACTTTTTTCATCAATTGGTGTACCGTTACGTGCAAGCCCGTGCCAAACAAACCGAACCCCTTAACAAATGGGCCGAGAACAATGGTGTCAAATTGTACCCGACCTTTGAATGGACTTCCGAAGGGGATTTGGTGTTGAATACGACCAATGTGGATTACAAACGACAAGTGGCACGCGTGGAATGGGGCAGAACCTTGGCCCTGAGAATGGGATGGATTGAACAAGTGTCGACGGGCGTGTATCGATTGGGCCCCAATCTCTTGCAAGAATTTCATTCGGACTCCATTCCCATTCCGACCGATGTCCTGGATGGCAGCAACAAGGCCGCCTTTTGGAAAGTGGATGGGGATTATCTGAACTTGAGTATGACGTGTAATTGGCGGTTTGTGAATTTGAACCAGACCTTTCGTCCCTCGTTGGAATTTCCCTCCACGCGTCCTTTGCATGTGTATTGTGATGTAGGGACCAGCAGTATGGTAGGGGGCCGCATCACCGATCTCTTACGAGAAATCAAGTACCAGCCTCAAAACACCACCCACTTTGAACCTCGACATATTCAATATATCCCAGTACGCAACGAAGTGGTGGAAATCGTCGAAACCCAGTTGGCCGAAACCAATGGGGATCTGGTGAAATTTGGTGAAGGGCGTACCCTCCTGACCCTCCACTTTAAAAGGGAAGTGGTGGTGTGAAGAAGAAAGACAACATGTCGTTCTACGTGACGTTACCCAGTCATGCCAACCGACGTGAATTTCCCAACAACCAACCTAATTCCTTCAAGATTCGTTTACCTCAACCGTTACAGCTCACGGGAGGTGGTTGGCAAGTGGGGTTGAGTGCCATTTCCTTACCAGATGCTCGCGTCAATTTGTATGAGTTGGTGAAGAAAAATGGGTACGTCATGGGGACGTCTTGGGGCCAAACTTATCCCAAACCGGGTGCAAAAGACGGCGAAATGACCTCGCGAGTAGACACCGCGCGAAGCATCATCAATGACGTCCAAGATTTGGATTGGGTGGTGGATGGCGTGAGTTTCATGAAAGCCATCATTACTCACTTGGAACAACAACGTATGGAAATGGCCATTCAAGGGGGTCGGTTTACCAATGATCAAGGCAAACACACCTACGTCAAGTTCAAGTGGGAAGGCGAGGATCTGCTCATCGACAACACGAATATCTGTCATTGCGGCACCGACACGCCAGCCCTGACCATCTACACCAAGTTGGCGCTCAAGATGGGATGGTTACGTAAAATTGACAGTGTGTTGATTTTGGGACCCAACTTACAACAAGAATTCATGGGGGATCAAATCCCCAACATGACAAAACCCGCTGACAATGATTGGAACGATGTCACCGACGGTCAGGGGAACGCGGTCTTTTGGACGGTGCGTTCTATTTTACCGGATTATTTACAATTGAGTATGAGTTGTAGTTGGCGTTTCACCAACTTGAATGTAGCATTTCGTTCCGTGGTGGGTGAACCCACACGATCGTTGCACGTGTACTCCGACGTGGCAGGCAGCACGGTGGTGGGCAATCGCGTAACTGATTTGTTACGTGAAATCCAGTACAAGCGAGAAGCACGCGGCAACCTGTATTTTGAGCCGTTGCACATTCAATACATGTCTCTTCGTAACGAGGTGGTGGAAATGATTCACGTTCAAGTGGCTGAAACCATTGGTAGAGGAGGAGACTTGGTCAAGTTTGGTGAAGGTCATACCATTGTCACGTTACACTTCAAAAAGACATAAAAAAGAGAGACGAGAAGGGAACCCAAATCAATCATGCCTCCGAAACGACGACGACGACGACGACGACGACGACCACAGCGTCCACAAGCGGGGGAAGGGGTCAACGCAGTGATTGCCGGGATTCCTAAGGCCGCTTGGTCCATCACCAAAGGGGTAGAAAAGTTAGCCAAAAAGAATTACCTAAGATCAACGAAGAAACGTATGGAAGAAATGCGAAGTGGGAAACGCAAACGGTGGGCGGGGGAATCGTTTACGTGCAACGTCATGTGAGTATAAAAAGAAAACAAGGGTTGTGAAAACAAACAAAGATGCCCAAGACAAGAGTGCGTCGAAGAAGAAGAAGAAGGCAACGAGGGGGTCTCTTGCCCCTGGCGGCCCTCATTCCAGCCTTGATCGCTGGAGGAAAAGCTGTGGCGTTGGGTGCCGCAAGTGGTGCCGCGAGTTACGGGGCTAAAAAAGGGTTGGAAGCCGCTTTTCGGAAAAAACGACGATGATGACGGTATAAAAAGGGGATCACGTGAAGCCCAGACAAAACGTTTATCCCTGGTGAAGAAGACACCATGCGTGGGGGAAGTTTGACACGATTTCGAACCGACGAGTGGTATGATCAACAAGGCAAAGGAGTGATGACGGATCTGATGCGTGGGGGGTTGCAAGGTCTTATAAGGACGCGAAATCCTTTAAAATTGCCTAGTAATATCAAGAGAGGCTTGGAAACGGGTTTGACACGAGGTATCAAACGCAAAGCCGAAGACGTCCTTAAAAAGGAAATCACCAAACAAGCCAAGAAAGCGTTGAGTCATAAGAACGTGAAAGACGCCGTGCGTGTAGCCACTGCCTTATTTCCCAAACAAACCAAACGTGCACGTGATATTTTGGGAGTGTGAACATGGAACCCGTGCATTCACGACCTCGACGGATTCGTAGTAATCGAGGGTTGTCTCAATGGGGTGGACTGTATCCGTTCTGGAAACTCATGCGACGACAACGTGGTGGATGGTTAAGTCCCGAGGTCATGAGAGTCCCCGGGTTTGATTTGAGACAACGTTTAGCACGACGACGACGCTATAAAAACCCCTCACGACGACGACGGGGTACCACTCGACGACGTTAAACATGCCTGACGTGAGTACACAAACCGCCCCGGCTCACGAGCGTTCCGAAGGGACCGTCAACCCTGCCTTACGGATTTTCAAGGTGCCACCGACCGACATTAGCATCAATGCCTATCGCATGGTTACCATTCAACCCACGACCACGGGTATCAATCCCATGGAATTCATCATTCCAGGGTTGGACGATTTTGTGGATTTGGGACGCAGTTACTTTACCATGGAATTGAGTTTGAAAAAGGACGATGCCGGGAACTTGGTGGCCGCGCAAAAATTGTGGCCCGTCAATAATTTGGCCCATTCCATCATCAAACAAATTGACTTGCAGTTGAATGGCACGTTGATCAGTCCACAATCCGACACGTATCATTACAAAGCTTACCTAGAAACCTTGCTGAATTATGACCGAGAAGATGGCAAGACCGTGTTAGGACCCCAAGGATGGTTCAATCAAGTGGATTTCCCACCCCAATGGACCGCCACCAACACAGACAAAGCAGGAAACCATCAACATTGGCAAGATCTGCCTGCCAATCACAAAGGGGCCTTTAACGCCATGGTAGCTGAAGTGGCCAAGTATGCTGGAGGTGCCACCCACAGTCTAGTGTTTACCCCCCACTTGGAAGTGTTTCATACCGGCAAACTGTTGGTGCCAGGCATCGAAATCAAGATGAAATTTCATTTCAACGGCCCCAGCCTGTTTTTGAATGGAGTGGCTCTAGCTGGCCGATTGATGGAAGGGGATGTGAAACTACGGTTTCATCTCTGCCAACTGCGTTTGAATGACGCCATCTACCAGAGTATATCTAGCAAAAGACACAATGAAGGAGAAGTGGCGGCTTACCCGACCGTCCGCAGTGAAATCCGGACCTTCAGCATGCAAAACAACCTGGTCCGCTTTGATATCCCGAACCCGTTTCAAAACAGAATACCTGACCGAATGATTGTGGGGTTACTGGACAGCCGTGCCTTCAATGGAGATGTGACCCGAGATCCGTTCTGTTTCCAGAAATTTGGTCTGACCTCCATTCGACAGATTGTCAAAGGAGAAGAATACCCTTATGAAACCCTCCAGTTAGTGCACAACAATGGCACCCGAGATAATCTAGGCTACTTCCGTTTTCTGCAAGCCAGTGGTGCCTGGTGTAAAAAGAAAGGCAATATGGTAGAACTGCTGGATTGGGGCCAAGCTAAAAATTGTACCTTGTACATGTTTGACAATGTGGCCAATGGATGTGCTGACAGTCAAAACCTCAACCCCAAGCAAACAGGTGATTTACAACTGGTCTTGGAATTTGGAGCTGCCCCCGGTGTCAATATAACCGTACTCGTGTATGGGGAATTTGAGAATTTGCTGGAGATTGACAGGAACGGAGCCGTGTTGTATAACATTTACCAGCACTAAAAATGGAACATGTGGCCTTGAATAATGTCCAGTTGGATTATTTAGCCCGAGACGACCCCCAATTGAACCCTGTCTTTTACGGGACGGTGGCCTGTGATCGTTTACCCAAGAGTCCTGTCAAGACCCAACCCCAAGGGTACATTGTGAATACCGACCCACACGATCAACCCGGACAACATTGGTTAGCGGTGTGGACGGATGGAAAGGTGTGTGAAGTCCTGGACAGTTATGCTTTGCCATTGGATACGTACGTGCAAGCTACCCCGTTACGAGATTGGATCGTCCAACATTGGAAGTATGTGGTGACCAATGGCAAGTCCCTCCAAGCCATTTCAAGCAAGAGTTGTGGTGATTACGCCTTGTTGTATTTGAAAGCCAAAGCCCGTGGACGAACCTTGCAAGCGTTTTTAAATGAGTTTTCGGATCATGATTATGTTAGTAATGACCATCAAGCCGGTCAACGCCTTCAACAATTGATTGTAGGCCAAGAAGCCAGATGGTATCAACTGTGTTGTCATCCGTATTATCAATGTAATCATTAAATAAAAAAGTTCGTTGGAAAAGTGGTGTCGGAGTCGTAGCTCAGTGGGTAGAGCCTTTGGATCCCCCCTCGAATACATGAGGAGGGTCGTGCGTGGGTTCGAGTCCCACCGATTCCAATAAAAAGGTGCCTTTTTTTTTTCTAAGAGTAGTTCGTTATCATCATGCGAACGGGGAAACCGTTTCGTTTTCATACGCCTTCCTCTATCTTGGTGGTGGGACCTTCGGGATGTGGGAAAACTGTGTTTACGGAAAAACTCTTGGTAGACAACCCGGAGTTGTTTGAAACCCCACCGACCCAAATGCATTATTGTTATGGGGCCTGGCAAGATCGATTTCGAAGCATGCAAGATCAAGGGGTGGTGTTTCACGAAGGGATTCCCGATCATGAGGCCTTAGTGCAATGGTTTCCTGAAAGACATGGGGTCCTGGTCTTGGATGATTTAATGGATGAAGGGAGTCACGATAAACGCGTGTTGGATTTATTCACCAAACATTCGCATCATCAAGGGGTGACGGTCCTATACTTGTGCCAAGACATGTTTCCCGTGGGTCGCTATGCTAAAAGTATTTCCCGCAATGCCCATTACATCGTGGCGTTCAAGAACCCCCGAGATCAATTAGGGGTACGCAATGTCATGCTTCAATCGTTTCCGACCACTTGGAAAGACACGTTGGAGACGTTTCATCAAGCCACTACACGACCGTATGGGTATTTGGTCTTGGATTTACACCCCGCCTCCTCCGATCAACAACGGGTGTTGAGTCACCTGTTAAAAGACGAAGGATGGACTCGCACCTATCAAAAACGACTATAAAGGGAGACCATTTGAACAGGTAAAAAGAGAAAGCAACCATGGCCGATGATGATGATGATGACCGTCAACCTCCGCAATCGTACGATACCGTGTCCCCGGCGGGGGTGGGGGCGGCCAGCGGTAATCAAATGTCCCCAAGCGCCTGGCAAGATTTGTATTTCACGGGAGACCAAGGCCTTCTCGACGTCGCCATGGAGGAAATGCACCCTGATCCCCTCTGGGAGTTTATGGAGTCCCTCCCCCCTACGGGTAGAGATGGTGCGCCCCCTGCCCAGGCCTCTTCCCCAGCAGGGGTAGGAAGTGCAGGAAGTCAATCCTTCCGTAGTATACAGACCACCCCACCGTCTTCCGTGGACAGTCCCCTTACTTGGGGAAGCGCACGCGTGTCACCCGATCCACGAAGAAGAACAGTGGCGGGTGCTCGGACAGCAGCGGGTGCAGGGGGAAGTGGAAATGGACGTGGGGGAAGTGGAAATGGACGTGGGGGGCGCCGTGGTCCTAGGACTAGAGGTGGTGGACGTGGTGGTGCTGGTGGAGCTGGTGGTGGAGCAGGTGGAGCTGGTGGTGGTGGTGGTGCTGGTGGAGCTGGTGGTGGTGGTGGTGGTGGTGCTGGTGGTGGAGCTGGTGGTGGAGGTGTTGGTGGTGCTGGTGGTGGAGGTGCTGGTGGTGCTGGTGGTGGAGCAGGTGGAGCTGGTGGTGGTGGTGGTGGTGGTGGTGGTGGTGGTGGTGGTGGTGGTGGTGGCGGTGGCCGTCGTGGTGGCCGACGCGGACGACGACGACGACGACTTTTCCCCGGTTCACCTAGGACACCTTCCTCCAGTCCCTCCACTCCTCGAGGATCTCGGACTCCACCCCCTCGTACCTTGCGTCAAGCGGATTTACAACGACGTTTACGTATGCTGTTACAAGATCAAGAACAGTTGGCCCAAGGACGTGAAATTGCTAATGTCACCATGACCAATAGCATTGTGACCAGTTATAAACAAGGAGGAGCACCGAGTGTACAAACCTCGTCGTCCCGGGTTTCGCCATGAGGATGAAAACCGTCGTGTCGTTATTTAATGGATCAAAACAGCATGGTCTTCCCTTCCCCCCGGAATTATTACAACGCATGGATTCCTTGTATGCCTTTTACCATCAACAATGGTGGTGTTATCGAAAAATGTTGAATCATTACAGGTGTGTCAATGCCTTGTTCAATGGCATGGCCTTACTCCTGATGGCTGCAGGCATGATTGCCGGGCCGCTTTTGGAAAACAGTACATTGGTAGCGTGTTTGGCGGCCGTGGGCACCGTGGTCAAAGGATGGAATGATTTTAAACAATACCGATTTAAAGTAACCATGAGTCGATTTGCGTTTACCACCTATGCTAAAGCCTTGACCGAATTGAAAACCCATGTGCGGGGTATTCCCTTGGAGGATCTGGAACGATTTTTAATCAAGATGCAAACCTTGGATGATACCATTGTGGATTTCACCCCTCCGTTACCCAAACGATGTGTCCAAGATTACCATGGTCATTTTGTGTACCAACCCTTGGAAGCCCTATGCTATGTAGATGGATGTCCTCGTCCCTTGAGACCTAAAGAGTATTGGATCCATAAAAAGCCGCTCCCTCCTAGTCCCACACTCTTAGAACCATGGCCGTCCAACGACGACGACGACGCAGAAAACGGAAACAAAGAGGAGGGGCTTTAATGCGTCGCAAACCCCGTTTGGTGGATAAAATTGCCCATGGCATGAGTATGTTTCTATCAGGCCCAGCGCCTGGGTTTGGACTGGCTTTAGGCAAATTAGGCGGTCAAGCCTTGAAAGGCATTACCGATAATGTACAACATTACCGACGACAACGAGGTGGGGGTTGGTGGCAAGATTTCAAACGCAATACCCGTCAAGGCTATAAAGAGACGCGGGATGCCATCAAACAAGACAAAGCCCTGCAACGTCTATTGACGGGTCGACCATGGTGAGGAGGAGAAGACGCCGTCGTCAACGAGGCGGTTTTTTAAATCTATTGGTGCCCGCTATGGCAGGATTGGGGAAAGCCGTGGCCTTGGAAACGGATAAACGTATAAAACGCACGATTCAAAAAGCCAATCAACGGTATCGTCGTCGTCATCGATAAAGGATGCAACGTCTTCGGCGGCAATTCCCGTTTTTACGGTCCATGTTACAAGAAGCCAATGGTTCCAAACGTCAAGAGTTGTTACAACATGCCAATGCCGATCAAATCAATGCTGTGAGTGAATTGGTGTTGAACTTTTTAAAAAACAAGATTCCTGTGACCCCACCCATGCTGGCTAAACTTCAACCCTATAAAAAGGTACTACGTGATTTGGGACGTCGTCGACATTCCGTCAAAAAACGTCGTCAGTGGTTAATCCGACAAAAAGGAAGCGGATTGTTTCAAGGACTTCACGAGGTGCTATGTCAATGTGTTCGTTAACCCTCCCTACGTGGATGGCTCTATTACAAGAGGCCAATCGGGCCACCGACAAGTGGAAAGACGAGTGTCATTATTGGAAGCATAAATATCACCTGTTGTATCGAGAGTACCAACACATCTTGAGGGCCCGTCTTTGTAAGAGTTGCCGTGCGGTAGAAGACGGGGAACTTTGCCCCGACTGTAGTCAACGACCATGGACGAGGTCTACATGATTCCCCAGAAGGACTTGGAACAACTCATTCAATATTACAAAGGAGAACTTACCGAAAATGCCTTGTTGAACAAAGCCGCAACGCTCGCCGCCCAAAAACATGTCTTGTTAGCCAACCCCCAATTACCTCCAGCCCTGGTCAATGCTCAAACCAAACCGTTGAGTCAAGAATTAATCAAGTTAACCAAACGCATTCGTCAATTTCCTGGCGGGGTGGGGGTTGGTGCCCCGGGTGCCCCGGGTGGTCCACCAGGCGAAGAAGAAGAAGAAGCCGGGGATTTGGTGACGGGGCCGGTGGAACAATGGTTGAAGCGCATGATAAAAGGAGGTCCGTCGGCTCCCAAACCCACCATTACCCCTGCTACCAGGGAAGGCGCGAGAGAACCGAGACCTTCTACCAGTCGAGGAGAAGAGATACCTTCCACCAGTCGAGGGGATACCCGGACGCGTTTACAAGTCATTCGAGAACAGCGCAAGGCCTTGGAAAAAAAGTTAGCTGAGAGTGGTAAAGGCAAAGGCAAAGGCAAAGGCAAAGGCGTCTCCCGTGAAGTGCAACGATTAAAACCCTTACCCGGTTGGGAAGATTGGACCAAACCCAAACAGCCCCGACGGAGACGTTTGCAGTACGACAGTGAATAAAACATGCCCACCAAGAGGAGAAGGGGTATTAAATGGAAACGCCCCCAACGAGGAGGGGCCTTGGATGTCCAAAAATGGATTGCAAAAACGGGGAAGGAATTTCATTGGCCCGGTTATCAGTACATGGGACCTGGCACCCATTTGGCTAAACGTCTGAAACGTGGGGATCCCGGCATCAATCGCTTGGACCAGATTGCTAAGCAACACGACATTGATTACAGTCGTGCCAAGAATTTGCAAGATAAATGGAAAGCCGATACCAAGATGATCCAAGCCATTGATCGATTACCCGGCAAGAAAAACAAGACCGAACGGGTGGTCAAGAAAATCATGCAAGCCAAGAAACGTTTAAAATTGTAAACATTTAATAACAAATCATCACATGTTGAGTAAAAAATGAAAATGTCTCATTGGTATTGTTATTCTGTAGTTCGTGTTGAGTCTCAAGCAGGATTTGCGAGACAAAACCCATTGTGATGTAAACAACATTAATCCAGATAAAATAAAAAAACAATGTCACTTGTGTCATTTTGATTGACGAGTTGTCAAGTTCATTGTTCTGTCACAAATACTAATACGAATGTTCTGCCAAATACTGACACGGATGTTCTTCCAAAATACTGAAACGATTCTGTCAAAACTACAAAGACGAGGGGGGTTTAACTGACAAAGTCATCCAAATCAAATGAAGGATCCTCCTGGAGCATCATGTCATTTAAAAAGTCAAACAAAGAATCGTCCGATGACGACGACAAGTCATCGAGTAAATTGTCTAAAAATCCTTTCCCATCGTCCCATACAGAATGATCCAGGGGATGAAGGACCCCTGAATCCATGTCCATTATGGTACTAGATTGATCCATGGCATCCTCAGGGCTGGGCGACAGGGTATTGCAAAAGTCCCGCATAAAATCCTCCAAAGTGACCGTTAATTTGAGGGGCCCTAAGGCTTGGCGTTTCTCCTCCGTTCTCTTTCCAACCATGGCCCTTGCGAGGGCAGCGGCCTCACGCTTTTTCGCCATGTATTGTTGCTGCCACCGCTGACCTGCTTTCGAACGGTAGTATTCTCTTTTATAGGCCCGGAGTCGTTCTACATTCATGGCATAGTACTGTTTCTGGTACTCTGCTATTCGGTCGGCATGTTTAACCCGGTACCTAGCTTTCTCAGCCCGTCGCCGCGCCTGTCGTCGGGCTTCTTTGGCACGGAGCTTGGCCACTTCCTTGTAAACGTCGTCGTCGTCGTCCTCAACGCTTACCAGGGGGGTCTCACTACCTTTTGCCTTTCTGGCCTTGCAGCTGGCTTTGCTAGCCTTTTGCTGCGCCCGTCGTCGCTCTTCTTTCGCCCTGAGCTCTGCTAATTCTGCCAGGATGTCATCGTCGTTTGAGTCGCTGTCGTTAAGGTCATCATCGTCGTCGTTGTTTTCTTTGTAGTTCACTGGGGGTCTGCGACGGTGACTGCGGCGGCGGAGGCCCTCTCTTTCGTTGGACATGAGGCGAGGGGGGCGGTGCTGGTGGGGGTGTCCGGGGCCTCTTGAATTGGTGATGCCAGTTTGTCCAACAGAAGTCGAGGCCCCGGATGTACCACGCGGTGGTGAATTGTGGGTAGCAGCCCGGGTTCCAGTGCTGTTGCACGTAGGCGTGGCGTGCTGCTTGGGCTGCTTGGGCGAGCTGCCTCCTTTTCCTCCTTTCCTCAAGCAGCGCTTCCCCAAACTCCCGGATGTCTCTGTCCTCGAGCACCCACTCCTTAACCTCATCTAAGATCGTATCGACTTCAAATGCCTCAAACTTGTTCAACAGGTTCTCTAGACTAGAGTCCATTTTGAGATGACTGACCTCGAGGGGCGATCTGTTTTATAGTCTCTCATTCCTTCCCGTGATGCACCAGGGGTCCTAACTAGAGAGGGGGGAGGGGGGTCCCCCCACCCCGTCCCACCCCTCCCTAGGGCACCCCCTCTCTAGGGGGCACCCTGTTTAGTGATTGGCTCCTTCCCCTCCCACGTGACATTTTTGGTTCTCTATAAAAACAGAGCCCCGATCTCCAGTGAGTTCATCTGATCATGTCCTCTGACAAAGACGACACAAATTCCTGTGTGGGATCTTTGATTTGCACCGAAAACATGGCGGACAGTGACGAGGATGATTTGATCTGCCACGAAATCCTGGATGACGATGATGATGAAGACTATCATGATTTGATGGATCATTTGGAACGGCAACATGCGTTTCAAACCCAACTCCTTCAACAAAGTGGTGCAGGATTGGATACCAATGAAGAGGGTGCCTTCGACTTTGAACTCGAACCTTTTGTGAATCGGAAGAGTGATCGCATGGGGGTACAAGAATGTCATTTCAAGACCCAGTTACGTCAAAGGGGGAACTTCATTCCAGGTCAAAATATAACCCAAGCTCTGCAAGATGGATTACGTCGAGCCGTCGATCAAGTGTTAACCACCACCCCCGACCTCCACGATCAAGATCGCCTCTACTTTACAATAGCATCCGATCGCCTGCACAATAATTTTCAGGGGTGGGGATTACGTGCAGGTGAATGGCGTCGAGACACAGAACGTGTGGAGGCCCTGTTCCAACGTTTAGCCCAAGCCCTCAACAGCAACGAACAATTTGAAATGGACGATTCCTTTCAAGTCTCCATCACTCAAGTCCATCATGCTCCTCAAGGCACCGGCAGACCCCGTCGTGGGAAACCAGGTCATCCCACCATGAACCTGTTGAGAAAAAATTCCAAATCCATCATCCGGATTACCAACGACGATCAACTCTGTTGCTCCAGAGCCCTCGTGGTCGCCAAAGCTCGCGTGGACCAGCACCCGAAATTGGCATCCATTCAGCGGGGGTACGGTCCGCTGCAGAGACGTCTCGCTTGGGACCTCCAGGATGAAGCGAAGGTACCGTGGGGTCCTTGCAGCTATGATGCCTTGACCCAATTCAGTCAAGCTCCCTCCCTCACCGGTTACCAGATCATCCTGGTGGATGCGCAGCGATCGTTTCACATCACGACGTTTGGACCCCTTTCTGACAAACAACTGATCCTGTTGCACAACCAAGACCATTACGACGTGATCACCAAATTGCCGGGATTTTTCGGGTCCAGTTATGTGTGTGCGGATTGTTGGAAACCCTATGACCATGAGGGGATGCATCGATGCACCAAGACCAAGGTGTGTGGAGCCTGTCGACAGAAAGATTGTCCAGACTTTCAACATGCTTACCCCCGACACCTTAAAGCCACTCAACGTTGCAAGTCGTGTCATCGGGACTTTTTCGGACCCGCGTGTTTGGAAGCCCATGCCAGCAAGACCCACGCGGGCAAACCCGCCACGGACCTCCAGTCCTCCGTGTGCTCTCAACGACACCGATGCCCTGACTGTTATCAACAAAATGTGGGCTTGTCCCGCATTCAACGTCACCGTTGTTACCACATAGACTGCCCTTCTTGTCACCAGTACGTCCACGCCGACGACCACCGTTGTTTTATACAAAGAGCCCCCAAACCTCAAGACGAAAAGAAGAGAAAGAGGACCCGTCAAAAAGGTCCTCGCGCCAAACGAGGTGCCGCCACCGCCGCGGAACCCCATGCCTCCTCCGAGGACGAAGACGAGGAAGACCTGCCTCCCTCACACGTCTTCTTTGATATCGAAGCCATGCAACCCCAGGAAAAACACATTGCGAATCTCGTCGTGGCCGAAACCGAAGACAACGATGAACCCAAGCCTTTCCCAGGTCCCACCTGTATCCGTGACTTTCTGGAATGGTTGGATACCTTGACTCTCCACGATACCCGTCAAGTCAATGTCATCGCTCATAATTTTCAAGGGTACGATGGGTACTTTATCATCCAAGAATACTATGGGGACAACCGCATCGTCCAACAACTCCGCAACGGGTGTAAACTCTTAGAGATCAAACATGACCGCATCCGGTTCATTGATTCCATGAGTTTCTTCCAGATGCCCCTCTCCGCGTTTCCCAAAACCTTTGGTTTGACAGAACTCTGCAAAGGGTATTTCCCACACAAGTTCAACGTACCTGAGCATCAAAACTACGTGGGCATCCTCCCCTCACGCGATTACTACATGCCTGAGACCATGACACTCGAAGGAAGACAAGCCTTTGAAACCTGGCATCAAGAACAACGCAACCAGGGTCTGGTGTTTCATTTTCAACAAGAGTTGTTGGACTATTGCAGCTCCGATGTACGACTCTTGAAACAAGGATGTCTGACTTTCAAACGCATGTTTGAAGACTTAACAGGCTTCAATCCCTTCGATCACGTCACCATTGCCTCGGCTTGTAATCGAGATTTACGTATGAACCGGATGATCCCGAACAGTATTGCCAGCGAACCCGCCGGTCATAAGGGGTGGAGAAACAACATCAACCAGTCCATCCCAGCCCTTCACTGGTTAACCTGGTGCGATCACCAACTACGTCAACGCGCCCTCCAAGATCTCAGCCTCGACGATCTACTGGCCAGTGCCAATCCAGAGCCTCATCATCACCAATACATCCAACATGTCCGAAATGAAGGCGAGTATAAGATCCCCGGGACCCAGATCTATGTGGATGGTTATTGCCCCCACACCCACACCGTCTACGAATTTCAAGGCTGTTTCACCCACGGATGCCCTACCTGTTATCCCCATCGCCACGAAAAACATCCCCGCAACTATGATCTCACGATGCATGACCTCTATGACGCCACCCAAGACAAAGTCCAAAAGCTTACCAAACAAGGGTACAACGTCATTCAAATGTGGGGATGTCAATGGGAGCACCTACTAAAAACCCAACCAGAGATCGACTCCTTCGTCCGGGAACTCGACTTTATCCAACCTCTTGAACCTCGGGATGCTTTCTGTGGTGGTCGTACCAATGCCATCAAACTCTACCATCATATCACCCCTGGCCAAAAAATTCACTACATCGATGTCACCTCCTTGTACCCGTGGGTCAACAAGAAGTCCACCTACCCCAAAGGACATCCCACCATCTATTCTCAACCGGGTCACACTGACATACACCAGTACTTTGGTCTCATTCAATGCAAAATCCTGCCTCCCCGTGAATTGTACCATCCCGTGCTGCCTTACCGTCATGACGACAAACTGCTCTTTCCCCTCTGTGCCCGTTGTGTGGAAGAAGAAATGGCCAAACCTCTTTTGGACAGATCCTATCATTGCCCTCACCCCGACGAACAACGCGCCCTCACCAGTACCTGGTGTACCCCCGAATTAAAGAAAGCCGTCGAATTGGGGTACCAAGTCCAATACATCTATGAAGCTTGGCATTTTGAAGAAACCTGTGAGGGCCTCTTCGCCGATTATGTCAACACCTGGTTGAAAATCAAACAAGAAGCTAGTGGGTGGCCTAAGGACGACATGACAGAAGAAGAAAAGCAAAGTTACATCGAACAGTACCTCCTGCATGAAGGCATCCAGTTGGACTACCACAAGATCGAATACAACCCGGGCCTCCGTACCCTAGCTAAGCTGATGTTGAACTCCATGTGGGGCAAGTTTGGACAACGCCTCAACAAGACCCAAATTCAAGCCTTTGATGATCCTCATGCCTTCCACCGTTTCTTGGATAGCGATGCCTTAGACGTACGTCACGTGTCCGTGATCAACAACAATATGGTGGAGATCCACTACCAAAACCAAAAAGAGGACATCCGCGTGTCACCCAACCTCAACATTTTTGTGGCCTGCTTCACCACCTGCCACGCCCGCCTTAAATTGTATGACGCCCTGGAAGACTTAGGGGAGAGAGTCCTCTACTTTGACACCGACTCCGTCATCTACCTGGAGGAAACACCCACTCAATTCCAACCTACCTTGGGTTCCTATCTAGGGGACTTCGCCTCCGAATTAGCTGATGATGAATACATTCAAGAATTTGTCAGTGGAGGACCCAAGAACTATGGGTACAGTACTAATAAAGGAAACGTGGAATGCAAGGTCAGAGGCTTCCGACTCAACAGTGAAGGACACACCCAATTGAATTACGACGTCATGCGTCAGAATGTCCAAGATGAAATCCAGAAACCCCTTCCCAAACCACGCGAAATCCAAGTCACCAAAAGTCACCACATTGTCCGGAACCCGAAAAACTACACCTTGCTCACTCAACCCCAACACAAATGGTACCAGCTGGTCTATGACAAAAGAGTCATCGATCCCCGCACCTTCAACACCTACCCCTATGGCTACCAGTGAAAGCCCCAACAAGATCGTCGATTGTGATCACTGTGATCGAGAACATTGGGCGCCACCACCACCACCCCCATTCTACAGTTCCTTTGCCATACCTTTGAACAGAAATCCTCGACGTCAATTACAACAATGGATCCGTGACAACAACCAATGGCGAAGAATAACTCGATGTCAAAAACAATGGTGGGGACCCTCTATTGAACATTAAGGAACACTCAGCAAAAACCATTTTCTCAGTTATTGTAAAAACAACGTATAACAATAAAACGAGATTTATTTCATTTTTGTGTGGTTTTCGGTTACCCCTCTTCCCAAAATTGGACTTTGGACTTTGAGCCCGCGTTTTCTCAGTGGTTTTACTTCCCCTTGAGCCCACGATCCATTTTTCACACTCGCCAGCGGTTTCCCATTCAAAACCACGTGACTTCCGGTTCCCATGAGCCCGCGATCCCTTTTTCCACCTGGTCAGCGGTTTCTCATCTCAAAAACACGTGACTTCCGGTTCCCATGAGCCCGCGATCCCTTTTTCCTACTCATCAGCGGTTTCCCCACGGTGACGTCATTGATTTGCTCTCGACCAATCAGAAGCCAGGAAATCTACTATGTGAGCGCAATGTACTACTATTCTGCCTCCAGGTATATTCTACCCAAGGAAAACAGAATAAGCTAAAGCGCTATGATAGCGATCAAGTTTCCAGGTACAGCATATTATCTAAGGAAATCAGAATAAAACTAGAGCGCGATGCTAATATTTCGCCTCAAGGTGTGTACAAAATCGTTCATTTTCTCGTGTTGCTACTTACCAAAGGTCTCTTGTCTCTTTTTGTCTCGATTCCAAAGCTTCGTGGATAGGTCGTCGTTATTGAAGACGCGCGCGATTTTCAAAACCTCATATTTCCCGCCAGCATTGTGTTACACGCAAAACACAAATGCAATTTATATTTTGAAGAAAACCTGGTATTACCCAAGATGTCGCTACAGTATTTAGGCTGGAAACTTTCTATACTTGAAACACAGTAAGTGAAATATCAAAAGGAAAAGGCATTGAAGCTGGGTAATGTTAATACACCCGACGTGGGCAATCGATAAAAATCGATATCGGAAAACCGTTCAATAAATCGATAACTATCGACATAAATCACGTGAACGTTAGCGATTGCATCGATCAATAGATAAAAATCGATACAACTCTTCTGGTAATTTCTGTTATTGATGTTATCGATTTTATCGATGGATGTCGATCGCACATGTCTTTAATTTCTGATATTGATTCTGTATTTTTTAAAAGAGACGTTTAATCGCGGTAAAATGATTGCGGTGGCTTTGTCCACGAATAAAACTGTATTTTGTATTTCAGTAAATGTGGTTTATTAAACTGGCAGGATAACTGTGCTGTATCGACGCAAGTATCTGCCAAAGTGACATCTCGGCTATTTACCTATCTAAGCAACCGCCAAGGAAACGTTTAGAGTGGAAGCAACGGCAATCTTTTATTTAACCCGATATTAGAGCTGGTTATAGAGGTTGTCGTCATTATTAAAGCTCACATATTTCGACACAAAAATGTTACCGACAAAATCGATAATTTTCGATAAGATCGATAAAACTGAGAGAAAATCGATAATTATCGATTTCTCACAACAAATCCTTTTATCGATTTTTATCGATCTCCGATACAATCAACTAATTTTATAGATTGTTATCGAATGTCATCGGTTATCGATTGCCCACGTCGGGTAATACATGATACCAGTGTAGCTCGAATACTAAAATATAATCGGAGTCGTGAAAGCGCCACGTCTCATGCGTCCTCTAACATACATTTCTTCACATAAAAATCTATAGCCTTAGTCTAAAAATTGATCGATTTCGGGTTCTTGCTCGCCTACATACAAATCAATGCAACTTAGTAAAGACAATTATGGGCAGCTTTCTAAGAGGCATCGAGGAGAATTTGCAGGTTTACGTAATGTTGAAATATATTCCCGCCAGATAATTCTCACACAAAATTATGATTCTATTTTGACAGCCTGCCCAGGAAACTGAGGAAAATCTACTACAATCGCAATTGCATGCATCAACCGGTTTTGATTTTCACAAAGGACTATGGTAGCAGTCTATCAAAGAAAATATATCATAAAACTGAAACGACGAGCATCATTACAAACGGCAAGTTTTCAAACAAACAACTTTATCCCCCCACCCACCTTCCCGAAAAACTTTTATGTCTCCCCCTAAAAACTGCCCTCTCCCAAAACTTTATACCCCCCCGAAAAAAATCTCTATATCTTCCCCCAAAAAACCTTTCCTAGCCCCCCCCAAAAAAAACAAAATTCCCTCCCCCAAATACAAAATTCAACTATATCGGATTTTTTTCCTAATAAACAAGTTAGAAGTGTGCGAGTTTTCAAACAAACAACTTTATCCCCCCCCCACCCATCTCCCCGAAAAACCTTTATGTCTCCCTCTAAAAACTGCCCCTTCCCAAAAAATTTTATATGGCCTGCAGAAAAGGTCTTTTTTTTCGGCTAATAAATAATTGAAATCACAGCACCTAAACTTGGCCAACTGAGACACCAAAGTCTCTGTCTGGACAGTTAATTACGCTTATGCTTTTCAAAAATCTTTTGTTAATGAGACAAAGAACACGGACACCACGCCCCCACTTCAAAAGTTTGTTATCAGATTAGTTGATAAAAGTACGCAAGGCCTTGCACGTGTCAGTGAATAGAACCTATCTTGGGGCGGAAAGAGCCTCTGAGCGGCGGCAATTAACAAGCTTTAGTATGACGATCGAACTAGTAACGTTCTAAAAAATGCAATTTATTTCAAGGACACAATACTTTATGCTTAACTAAAAACAACAGTAAATGTAACACCTTAGGTAAACAACATTGTCACTGGCAGCTGATAAGAGCTTGCACACGTCGCATCGATGAACAGAGGATTTTATCTGGTCTTTGCTTATTGTGTAATATAATCACGTTCGCACGCCAAATACTTTTTTTTCAGGATTGGGGTCGGATCGTTCGATGGCGTTCGTGATTTCAATGCCGATTTGTGCAAGAACATTGCGACGACAAGTGTTTGTTCAATCGCTTTCAATCAGAAATCCAATGTAGTTGTATTTTTTATTAGGGGGAGGGGAGGGGGATTTTTTGGGAGGGGGCAGTTTTTAGGGGGAGACATAAAGGTTTTTAGGGGAGGTGGGCGGGGGGAATAAAGTTGTTTGTTTGAAAACTCGCACACTTCTAACTTCTTTATTAGGAAAAAAATCCAATTTAGTTCAATTTTTTTTATTTGGGGGAGGGAAGTTTTTTGGGGGGGAGATATAGAGGTTTTTTGGGAGGGATAAAGTTTTAAGAGGGAAAAGTCCAGAGTCCAGAGTCCAGAGTCCAGGGTCCAGTCCAGCCTTTAGGATATGCCCAAATGCTCAATGCTCAATTGCCAATGACCAATTGCCAAAGCAACCTTTTTTGAATAAGGTATATAATAAAATGCGTGTTGAAGTCTTGTTGCATGTGATTAAAAATACAATAAAAATACAATAATTAGGTAAATAGTTTTGCCTTGATTGAGTCAGATTGAGTGTTCAGTTTAGGTTTCTTGTCTTTGATAAAGAGCATTTCGTAAATTAAGCATTCCAGCTTTCCGCGGCAGTGCACCATTCTTAAGAAATGCTGCGGAAAGCTGGAATGCTTAATTGACGAAATGCTCTTTATCAAAGACAAGAAACCTAAACCGAACACTCAATCTGACTCAATCAAGGCAAACCTATTTACCTAATTAACACCCTCTACATTCCGCATTGCATTTTTAATTACATGCAACAAGACTTCAACACGCATTTTATTATATAAGGAACTTACAAGAATCTGACTTTTAGTTACACGAATTTGAAAATGATGAGTGAATCATCGAAACGTCATTCGAAACTACTATCGCTAATTTTTATTCTTAATGAGTACATGCTGCGATTTTTTTCATTGCCTAAGTTCCTCATGGGGCGGCGGGGTGTTCAAAGTAGGAAAGTTTCAAAGTGAATCTCCTGGAGATCAAATACATATAACAACGTACACCCGCGGGGAGTACTAAGTTCAGCTTTCGAGTAAACGAGTGCAGGGAGTTTTAACGCGCAAGAACGCACTAAGCGCTAGTAGTCGTATTCCGCACATTCGCGTCTCTGTCTTTCACTATCTTAAAAAATGGATGGGAAAAGACCAGGTTTGTTCCCGAAAGCTATGGCGTACTCAAGGAGACCGTTGGCGGTCATTAATTGCTGATACCTGGAAGATGAATTCCGCTCAGCTTAGCCTGATGCACATAACAAATAACATAATGAACGCTGTCATGTGTGGTAATATGATTTTGCTTAACTCGCCTTCTTTTTTTCCTTTTTTACCCTCTGTTTCTCTCATCAGTGGGACCTAATTTGCGATAGGAAACATCTGAAAGCCATGACGCAGTCTGTTTACATGGCAGGTCTGTTGGTTGGTTCAGTTGCCTTTAGCATTCTGTCCGATCACTTTGGACGCAAGATCGGGGTTTTTCTAAGCATTTTCTTCATGGTGAGTATTAACTCCCTTAAGTGGCTTTGATGATGATGATGATGATGATGATGATGATGATGATGATGATGATGATGGTGATGATGATGATGATGATGATGATGATGGTAGTTTTGATGGTGACAATAGCTTGACGTTGACAATGGTGTTGACTGTAGCGATGACAGTACAACGACAATTACGATGACGATGTGACGACCACGGTGATGGCAGTGTCGATGACGAATTATATTTCGAGCTTGGGACAGAACAGATTAAGAAAGGACATTTTCACGTTGAAAGAACAAAATATGATTCAGTTAGCCTCGACTCTCCCTACCACAGCGGTAACGGCATCTCAATGGCGCTGGCGATGACAAAGAAGACGATCGTGACAGTGACGGTGACCATGACGATGACGATGCCTTGACTTAGATCCAATGACTTAGATGCAATAACATGACTTAGGCTTGTGGAATGACTAGATCTCCACTTTATTCTATACTAAGATGTGACATGCACTGTGTTGTATTTCAGGCCACTGTTGGTACAGTGTCTGCGGTGGCAGACTGCCTTTCCCTGTTCTCTTTGTTCCGTTTTGTTGCTGGTGCTGCCACAGCCGGCTGCCTCCTGGTTCGGTTCGTCTACTGTATGGAGATCATTCAGATTGGCAATCGTGCAGCTGGAGGAACGGTTAACAATATATTCGTCAGTATTGGCTTTAGCACACTTTCGCTCCTAGGTTATCTCATTCGTGATTGGAGGTATCTGATGCTGGTCGTATCTTTACCTGGAGTACCGCTGCTGCTCTGCTGGTGGTAAGCAAATTTTGCTCATTATTGAGACGCTGATATAAGTTTGGGATCCAGGGCTCCAGCCTAAACGCTGCAGGGCTCCAGAGGTCCAAGACCCAAAACGGAGCTATAAGGCTCAACTTCAGGGCTTCAAGGAGCCAGAATCGATATTTTTTGTCAGCGCTTCTAGCAGTTAAGAACTTTGGGTTCCAGGGCTCAGAATACACCCCCTTTTGGACCATGACAATTCGCTGCTTCGGCATCTACACCTGATTGAAAAAACGTTGTCGGGAGAAGACCACAAACCATAAACGATACGACCCAGTGGTTTGCTGGGAAACATCTGAACTATTTACTGATTTGCATTTTGAAAGCCATTCACCTGCATTGTTTGTCTGTTTTGATATCACACTTTGTGCGTCCGTCACTCATGTACCCGACAGTGAAAGAATGGTTGGTGGCAGGACTTAGTTCTACCGAATAGTTTTCCAGCAAAATTGCTTTAACTCAGGTACGGATGCAAACTTTCGCACGGTGTAGCGCTCAATTTGGCCCTTGTTGGCCTATTTGGCCACTTTCAGGTAGGCTTGCACGGTTTC
This sequence comes from Siderastrea siderea, assembly GCA_964030785.1. NCBI lineage: Eukaryota > Metazoa > Cnidaria > Anthozoa > Scleractinia > Rhizangiidae > Siderastrea > Siderastrea siderea. The sequence goes on along the minus strand of OZ034978.1, from coordinate 19,097,527 downwards.
CATTGTCACGTGCAACTCGCTGCGATCACGATCAGTCACAAGAGAACAGGCTTGTATTTTGAGTATGCAAATGATAATATACATCTACCCAAAAATCTGTTGGGTCTCATCGTCAATGGTTTATGCTTTTCACCTGACAACGTTCATTTAGGTGTATAAAGAATGGTAATATGGCGTGTGGTGTAGATCACCTATCCCTGAGATTTATATTTACGTTGTATCTTTTGCCTTGAGAAACAACCTAGGTTTCGACGCCTGGCAGATCATCACCTTTGTCTTATTCAGTAACTCTAAGACCTGTTTGGTTTGTGTGTGTGTGTTTTTTTATGGTTGTTCTTGTTATTTGCAAGGATTATTCCAGAATCTCCTCGCTGGCTTATCGCCAAAGACCGTCTAGACGAAGCTTACAAACTGCTTACGAAGTACGCAAAGAGAAATCGGGTGGGTATCGACTCAACACAACTCAAACATATAACACGCCATACAAGAATTCAAAAAGGAAGAGGTTAGAAATCGAAATGAGAACAGGAAACACTATGGTATTCTGGATACGTTCAGGACCCCGAAGCTTAGGAAAAGAACTATAGTTTGTGGCTTTAACTGGTAAGTATGCAGCTTGCGACTACAAGTCAGGCCAATAAGTATGCACACAAAAGAATATTTTTCGGGAGCCATGTGAGGGTCTATTTTTGATTTATGTTGAAAACATAACGTCTTAGCCAGACTGCAGTTTGTCACTTTCTATGTTTGTTTGTTTGTTTGTACAGTGGAATCCTGATTTTTCGAATACTCGATTATTCGAAACTCCCGATTCTTCGAACCAGAAGTAGTTTCCCTTGGATTTGCTTCAGTCAAACACTGTAATTTTACTCCTGATTTTTCGAATGCTCGATTTTTCGAAACTCCCGATATTTCGAACTAATTCTTTCTTCCTTTCAAAAATTTACATTCGATTTCTCGGACTTTGAAAACTCAGGAACCAACAAAAACCAGTTTTAGCCACATACACACCTGAATGCAATTAAAGGACCAATTTCCGGTTACTGCGCATGCTCCAAACTTTGATTTCCTGACAGGATGTCGCGAATTCAAAAGACGCGAGAAGTGACATAGAACCTTCAAAAATCCGTTTGCATCGTGCTTAGTTTAGTTCAATATTACCCCAAAGCTTCTCCCAGTTATAGATTAATGATATACAGTTTTCGTTAAGTTCCAATTTCTGTGAGATCGGGATTTTTTGGCGTTGTTTTCAATGCCGTTGGACGGAGGACCGAGAGGAGGGAAGCGCTATGGCGCCGGTCGAGCGAAGGCTTCTTTCTCCCGGCAGCCTCCATAAAAGCTCAGAAAATCGTAAAAGGAATATGAAGAAATGGAACTAGCAGCATACCAGAATATATATAAAGAAAGCAACCCATGGGACATGGAAACGACTGAAGGGATCAGTGGTGTCTGTATTCGCCCGACACAGTCATAAACTGATGGGTTGGAAGGCCTGCACGCTGCACGACTTCTACTTGTACTTGTACGCCGCGCCTTATCTTGGTCTTTTGACCCATTTTGCTTCTTGTTTTTTTGTAGCGGGCTTAGAACGGAGGATTTTTAAATGTTGACTGAATCGAGCCGTTACAACTTAGGCGTCGCATTCTCGAGGTCATATCGAGGTCATAAGTGGTGGATTCTTGTGGCTTTCGTCGTTTGTTATTCTCCGTTGGTTAGACTTCTGATCGTTTTTGTTAAGCGACTCAATATGGTTTTTATGCCGCTCTTGCATGATAGGTACGTTGAATTTGGCTCATTGAGGAAATTTATGGGTTTTTCCGCCTCTCATGTTTATATTTTCGACAATAAAGGATCTGAAATATTCACTGCAGCGTGACGAGTTTCCCTGCTGATGTTTGTAACGCTGGGCTTGGCTTATTGTTTTTAATTCATCTGTTGCAGGATTTTGTGTTTCGCATAACGCTCGGTTAGATCTTTGTGCGTAATCAGGGTCACCCAACGAGAAAATGTTAGCAAAATACTTGAAACATCATTTCCTGCTTCATAAGATTGCTTCAGAGGTTTATAAAAGCATATTTGTGAAAGCTAATACGGGTTGATCTGTTCGGATTTTTTAGCTGAAAATTTTAGGCCACAGAAAATTTTAGGAAACAGAATCCTATCCGCGAATTTCCGAGCTGCTGATGGCTCACCGAAAATGCTAACTGACCTTATTTTGCACTCTAAACGACATATTTGTCCCTCCAAAAACAATAGGAACTAATGAGTCCTCTTGTTACAAAAGTCCGACGTGATGTTTCTGTCAAAGAAATCTCTAGCTTTCACTGCAATTAAATCCGAAAATCTCAGGTGATTTATATTTTGTGTTTCGCATCATGGATTGTGATCTATAGACCCTTTTTGTCAAGAAATTTAAGTTGTAGCTTCCTTGGAGCTATAAAACGAAAGCAAATATTTAAATGGCGGATGTAAACAGCGGATCACCGCAATGTGGCAGTTCTATTGTTTTTTGAAAGATAACAGCTGACATTCACGCATGCGCGTTATCGGGATAGTGTCCCTTTAACAAGTTCGGGAGAAGGTGTTTTCATGCATTTTTTGTTACAATGCAAGTAACAAATCTGTCATTGAAGTCATCCTGAAGAAACTACAGCGCCGTTGTTACACAATCGAGGGTCTTGAATTACTGTACATGATCAAAGTTCCTTCGTTTAATTGCATTTTTCAAGCTCTTGCCGTAGCACGTTAATAAATTTTGCTGTTCGCTTAAACCGCGGAGTACAGGGTACTTTTTTTCTGATACAGTAAGGGAAAGGAAATGCAGCCAAGAGTCCGCGCAAAATAACAGACACATGTATCAGTACAGTGCTGGTTTTTGTTCTGCTGAAATTGGCTTAATCCTTAAATTTTTGTTTTGTGTTAAATGCCCGTTTTGTTGGTAATTTAAAATGGTTCACACATTAACAAGAGTGATATACCGTTGTTGTCTGCCTTTTTGGATCTTATAAAACCATTCCACGGTAAAACAGGTCTGATTTCATGCCACCTTCGATTTTTCGAACTCCCGATCTTTCGAATCAATTTCCACTTCCCTAGGAGGTTCGAAAAATCGGAATTCCACTGTATGTATGTATGTATGTATGTATGTATGTATGTATGTATGTATGTATGTATGTATGTATGTATGTATGTATGTATGTATGTATGTATGTATGTATGTATGTATGTATGTATGTATGTATGTATGTATGTATGTATTTTTGATCGGGAGCGGGGAGTCCCATGTGAGACAGGCGGGAATGCTCGTCGGAAAATTCGAATTAAAGCTATTCTGAAACAGACGGTGAACGCGAGACGACGAGCATCCATGCACCTTTCACACGAGAATACACTCCCCGGGGAATTTATGTGACACTATGTGGCACCAATCAGATTGAGGCTACTAAGCTAAGAGTACATTCTACCAATGAAAGAGCTGGTTAGAATCCGCTTACTGAAGCTGAAGGTCAGACAAGGTTAAGCTTACCGGCCATGTTGAATGTACATATGGGGACGAAAACGATCAGCGCAAATGTGCTTTTCTACTTTTTCCTCTCGAATATTATATTTTCAGTAAAGGCTTGGTGTGGTGGAATTGATGGTAATTTCCTAAAGCTATTGTAAGGGCAGGTAAAATTGAACTTTGTCGTGGCCAACGGTGGAACGTGACAAAAACAACCCGGCTCGTTCCAAAAATAGACTTGTTGACAAGAAACTGTAATTTAATTTGTTCTTGTATGATTTGTGTTATGAACAGCTGTTTTGATCATGTATCTTTGAGCAAGATGTTTGTTGAAAGGATTGTATCTGTGCTTGATATGGATCATTTTGACTGTACTTTCCAAGTTTTTGAAAAAAACCTTTGTTTGGTAATTTGAAATTTATAGCGACGTGTTTAAGATTGCAATTTGCATAAATTAGTTTGTTTATTCCAGCGTGTCTGTAGGTTTTAAACCTGTTTTCTCTTCCCTAGATGCGGTTAAGTTTTGGTTTACGATGTTGTGTCCATGATTTATATCGGTCATATCCACAAATTTTCCAGCCGACATAGAAATGATTTCTTTCTTGGTTTTATCATACACGGGAACATATGGTTTTTGAAATTTAAGATTGCAATTTGCATAAATTAGTTTGGTCACTCAAGCGAGTCGGTAGGTTTTGAACCTGTTTTCTCTTCCCACAATACGGTTAAGTTGTAGTTTACGATGTTGTGTCCTTGATTTATATCAGTCATATCCACAGATTTTCCAGCCGACAAAGAAAAGATTTCTTTCTTGGTTTTATCATATACAGGAACATATGGCAAGAAAATTCGTTTGAAAAACGACCCTTCAATTTTCATAAAAGTTTGTGCAGCTGGGAGTGCCAATGGTTGTCCTCTCCTTAAATTATTATCTAATACGCTTGTTTCTTTCACCTCTTGTTGTGACCTCGATTTATATCATTCAGAAATATGCAGACAATTCTTAGTTGACCTAACTGGGGTTTCAGTTTTAGATTTAAATTGAAGTTCTTATGCAGTGGTTTTGTTCTAGTGTCAGTTTCACTTTCTAGCCTGTAGCCTACTAGCCCGATGGTTGCTCTATCTTAAGTTTTGGTCCAACTGGGCTTTTAGCGGGATTTTGTTTTGCATTCCAAGGGTATTGCTGAGTAAACGAAAAAGCTGTTTTAGGCCCAGTTCAGACGCCGTACCTCTCATGTGCCGTACCAAAGACATTTTCGCTCCTAGGTCGTAATTAAGCGACAAGCTTTGCCGTACCCTGAGATTTTGGCTTGCCTAATTGAAATCTTGCAAAAAAAAGCTCATTTGGACACCTTACAACTGCCAAAAAACTACGTACTACTTGGTACGGCACATGAGAGGTACGCCGTCTGAACCGAGCCTTTTGCACTCAGTGTGCTATAGTGGAGGGGGAAGTATTTACAAGAATGATCGCGTGTATTGTTTTGTCCTCAGAGTATGTCTTAAAAATCGCAAATAAGCGAGGATGAGACTTGTCATTTCAACACAGGTCAAGCACGCAATGTGTCCCTATGTTGTAATAACGTTAACGCAAGTTTTGATAATAAACCCACCCTTCTTCCTTTTTATTGACCCGCAAAAACAAGCCGTAAAAATAGGGAGATCGAGACCTTGATCAAGTTCTTTTCTCGCAGGTTCGTAAACGCTTTGGTTTACTTTGGTATTAACCTGAACGTTGGAAACTTGGCAGGAGACATGTACTTGAATTTCTTCATCTTATGCATTGTTGAAATTCCAGGAGCACTGCTACTCTGGGTTTTCATGTCAAGGTATTGTACTTATATTAGTTACACTTGAGTGTCGAAAGTAACAGGTGTTTTCCACCAACTCCGGTTGGTTCAATATCATATAATAAGTTGGTCTGCGCTTGCGGCTTTGACAGGACAGGCTTTATTGACAAAAAAGTGAAAGCCGTTTTGTTCGACGACAGCCGGTTGGAAAGCAGCTTTGATTATTGTTTTTTTTTAGATTTGGCCGTCGTATCCCATATGCTTCCTTTATGATCATTGGTGGTCTTGCAGGGATGTTGGTTCTGGCTGTTCCATCAGATGAAGGTTGGTAAAAGATAACTTCTCAACATAACCCATTGGGCTCCAGAAAAATAGCAAATTAGGGCTCCTATCTTATCTGGTGACTCTAATTTTCCAGGGTTTTTATCCCCCTGGATTTTAAAACTTCAATGGCTACAATGGATAACTGACGCTGCTTTCAGTCTCAAGGGCTCATGTTCGAAACAGGACAACATTTCGCTTTAAAAAATATTACACTGAGTGACCGAATGTACTGCTACTTAGCTATCATTTGAATTACGCACTGTGGAATTTCCTCCACAGACCCAAAAGCGGAATCACCCTTCGCAGCATATATAACAAACAGTACCGCAGAAAAGTAAAGCTCAACAGATTTTATTTAAATGGTTACACTGTAGAATTTCATCCACACGGTCAAAAGTGAGAATCACCTTGTACAGCATAATGCACAGAACTCAGTGTAACAGGAAAATACTCCACAGACTCAAAAAGATAGAGCCACATTACATGACACTAATAACGTTTTCCACGCACTTTTTTACTCAGGATATAGGTTCATTGTCACGATACTTGCTGTTATTGGAAAAGCCTGCATCTTGGCGACTTTCTTGGGAATTTATGTGTTCACTGTGGAATTATATCCCACTATTATCCGGTAAGACTTATGACTACTGTAGTAAAATCGACGTTTTTAATGAGGTTATGTTCCTCGGATTCCGGGTCTAATCTGAATTTAAAAACCTTGTTTTTGCGACGAGAGGGAAATCAAAGGACCCGGAAAAAGTCTTCGCGGCAAGGACGAGAACCAAGAACCTCATTCCACTCATGACAGGCCTGGATTCAAACTCGGGCAAAATCATTGGGAGGTGCCAGTGAGTGCTCCCGCCACTGCGCGATCATTGTTCTCCAAAATTAAATTGGAACTCATTTTTTTGTAAGCACGATCATTTAGCCATAGGAAGATGTTTCGTTTCCGGTATAAATTGTCTTGTGCTACTAATTGCCTGAGCTAAGAGTGAAACCCGAAAAGGAAAGCTGACTCGAGCGTAGCATTCCGCGGGCCCCACCACCACCAAGACACCAGACATTTCAAGTGGTCTTATTATCGGGGTAAGCGTATAAAGGAGATGGCAGCTTGTTACTCGAACGTGTGGTTGCTGGTCACATCAACGCAGCTTTTTCGAAAGAAAACATGAGAAATTTGCTGACCTTTCTTTGGTATACAAAAGGTGGTGAGGATAACGAGATGACCATATTACGGGGGGGGGGGGTCGAAAGGCGGAGTTTCACTGTACTCCTTGCTGCAGTAGCTCTCTTCTGGATTGTTACCTGTAAGCTGTTTTTCGATCTCTTTGACTCACCCGTCTGCACGAGGTTTGCATTCCTGAGCTGGCATCAACGTATATATGTCGAGAAGCCAAGGTTAAGTGTGTCCTTGTGTTTCCACTGCACAACCCATTTTACTGATTCCCTTTTTCTGTCCATCTGAACAAATGATCAACTGAACAGTGAACTGTTAGGGCATCACTACAGTGTATTTATCCATTAGTGTGTCAAACACCAGTCTGAGTATGAAAGTTGTTTTGTTGTTTTACTTCCTCATAGGAACACCGGCATTGGAGTATGTTCTATGATGGCTCGGGTTGGCAGCATTATAACTCCATACATTGTGTTACTGGTTTGTATCCTTATGTCGTCAAATAATACTAAAAGTGTCGCCCATTTTTACCTACGTATAAGAAGTGATTTTGAATAGCATTTTTTAGCGAAAGTAAGCGCTAAAAGGTTCCTGGACTTCATAAGAAAAACTATAAAAACTTTTCAAAAATCTTAAAAACTGTATACTTAAAAAGGTTCCGAGACGACGTTTCGACGCTACATCACGTCATTAACAAGTCAAAAGTGAAAAAAATGACAATTAAAAATATATCGTTGATAAAGCACTAGGAAAATTTATTTACATTATTGCAATTTACATTAATAAAAATGTTCCCATTGTTTTATCTACTACATATTTCTAATTATGATTTTTTTCACTTTTGACTTAATAATGACGTGATGTAGAGTCGAAGCGTCGTCTCAAACCTTTTTACAGTTTTAATATAGTTAATTTAGTTTTTCTTAGTTCAAGAACCTTTTAGCGTTCACTAATGCAACCCATTTTAAGTATTACTTTAGACAGCCAAAAGATACATCGAAATGCTCTTCCTTTGAGAAAACCCCTAGATATCTCTTCATGATGTTCTAGGAGCATTTCGTGTACGACAAAATGCAAAAATCCCCATGACGCAGCCTCTTTCTGAGATCGGAGCATTGGTGCAAGATTGTGTAGAGTTACGACTTTTGAGACCAAGTGCCCACGCTTTTGATTAAAATGTGCCACAGCAGTCTCATTTGAAGACCTTCGTTCTGTGCTAGTTAGCCATGTAACAGGGAGAAGCAAGGGCTATGGAAACGTGTCTGGTTTGATATTAAAAATCCCACACATACCCCGATTTATTTCAGTGGTTTTAAAGGTAAACCATTATTACCATTTATACATTATTTCTATTTATCTCTATTTTTCAAATGATCTAGGCTGACCTTCCGAGCATGAGCAAAACACTGCCTCTGGTAATTTTTGGCGTTCTGGGAATTATGGCGGGTATTTTGGCTCTCTGGCTTCCAGAGACGCTTTACAGTCCCATGCCTCAGACCGTGGAACAGGCGGAATCCTGGGAAGAAGATTACAAAATATATTGCTGTGGACGTCACAGGGCCCCAAAGGAAGAGGTGAACCTTGGTTTGATGGACAAAGTAGAGGCAAAGGAACATGGAAACTCAGCAAAAGAAACGCCAGATTCCGAAAAGAAGTCTGACACTAAGCTTTAATTTAGTCGATAAGAATGGAAGTAGTTAATAAGAAAGGACAAGAGAGGATATCCTCTCTTGGAAAGGAAGAATGGAATGTAGTTTTTGTCTAGAATTTTAAGTAGGTTCACCGGAGTCTTCACAGCGGTCAAACGCAAAAACCCTACGTCATTTGCGGTTTTTCAGAGCCGAAAGTTTGAATCAGTTCAAACATTTACAAGGGTCTGAATGGGGTTTAGTGTTTTTAGTGTTTGCTGTTAAATTGGCCAATATTTTAATGTTTACTGTTTAATACTGTTTAATGTTTAGAAGGTTTTCCGTAAAAAAAATCATAGTGTTTTAGCGTTGTAAATACTTATCTGCTCTGCTGAAATCGCTAATAAAATCACTCAATCGCCATGCTGCCCTAATTTGCAATGGTCTCTTTTCTACCCATGCGCATGCATCGGCAGTATTTTGGGGACACCTGGAGACCAATAGCGTACCAATTAATTACCTTCTAACTTGATCTATTAACTATACAGATATATGTAATTTTTAGCTAGTTTTCCTTGATATGTATTAATTTGGTCTTGGTTTTTTAGCTAGCTTTTTCAATAGATTTTTTTTCTGTCAAACACTTGTATCATGAGCCCCTGGCTCGGGAAAGTGGGCAACAACTCCCTGTGTTCCTGACGTTAAATACATTATCCTTATCCTTATCCTTATCCTTATCCCGCGGTCCTTTGGTCAGAGTCGCATGCGAACCGGAGTCGACGAGGTTGGAACTCGAGGTCAAATCGGTCAAAACCCAGAAAACAACATGGCGGCATCTGGTGTTGTTAAAGTTCTAGTGAGCTTCTATAGAAGCGGAGAGGATTCTGCTTTCGAAAGGCACAGAAGCAGGGTCACGTTTGTCCTTGCAAAGCAATCCAGCGTGGCAGCCGTCAAGAAACATCTGACGGAATTTCTTGGGCTTTTGGAGCTTACATTGAAATTTGGCAAGGCGAATTTTGAGCTGAAACTGAAACACATCCATGAACTTTTGACCGGACGTGAAAATGATTAATTAAACAATTTTGCAAGGTAAATTATTATGTCAAAGTGTAAGCTCTATAAAAACACTGATTCAGCTTTTACTGAGTTTCTAAATACCAATAATTCACAACTCTACAAATTTACAAAGAGTTGACCCTCGAGCCAGATTGGACAGATTGAAGCTTGCAATATGTCTGAAAAGAGTTTTCATATTCGAGGGCATAACGGAAACTGGAGCTGAAAAGTTCGTGGTTCATATACGTCATATACATGTAAGTTTAGCAGGGGAGGAATTACATGTCATTTTTGTTGAGCATTTAATGGTAAATAAAAACCCATGCTTTGATATAAATTAGTGAATTACAAGGATTTCTATCTCTGAGAAAAATCCTGTCTTTGCACTGTAAAAGATGTAACTTTTACATGTGAATATATCGATTACGTCACGTTTGCTAACATCTTTTCCTTGTTTAAGTGATGAATGAACTGTTTGTCCTTGGTATATAGTGGAAACATTTTCGGAATTCTCCTCAGATGTGTTCGAAAATCTTCGGAAATGATCGGAAACGTTCGAATGATCTTCGGACTGCTTTCCGACAATTTTGAAGCCGATTTTTTTTCTTTCTGGATGAAATTTACTGTTACAGTGAATTTTTTACTGTTAGTGTCAAAATGCTTAAAACTTTAACTGTTTTATGTTACAGAGGCCAAAAATTAAGTGTTATGTGTTATCGAGGTACCCCCAATCAGACCCTCATTTACGAGCGTGAAGTTCGTATGAAAGCGATGCAGAAAATGTCTCGAGAAACGGAATTTCGCGCTGATAAATCTTGTGGCTGACTGAGTTACCTCATTTTGAACACATATTCAACGTAGATAGTGTAAAACAGCGTTACGTTTCGCGGTTAAAGTGAAGCTTTCCACATTTGCCTTTATTTTTCTTTGCAAAATTATGGCGGTATAAACTGTGCACGCGTTGTACGTTTGACCGCTTTAAATCCTGGGTCTGAGAAATCTCGTCTGTACGCTTCACAGTGGTCAAACGCAAAACATCTGGCCCAGGTTGTTGAAAAGCTGGTTAACGCTAACCTGGGATAAGAATTTAACCAAGGACCCTGTTTCTCTTAGACTGAGAGCAGTCGTCCTATTTTCCTCAGATCCTACGAGCGAGTGGAAATAAATAACTTATGCAAAATAACGGTAACAACGAGGAAGGATTGGGAGAGAGGGACTCGCTAAACTTAGGAGAAGAAAGAGACTGCTCGCAGTCCATGTTTCAATTAATTATTTCAAAAGAGTTTTCAAAGCAAATTCCGAGTGACCATTTGGAAGCAACCAAATTCAAAATATAGACCAAAAAATATTTATAGGAATCCGTAACGTTTGGCTATAAAATGGGATTTAAAGTTGATGCTATAAATCCTGGGTTAGCTTAACCCTGCTTCGAACAACTGGACCCTGGCGTCGTCTCCCATTTCCAGTGCCTTACAACTTGTATCAGTGAAAAAGTTTACGAAAGCAAAGTTCATATGAAAAACAACCGAGATGTACTATTTCAAAAACGAGTGCGAGGGTTTCATCAGGTTTCCAAACACGAGAAAACATTTGAAACCACGAGGCCGCAGGCCTCGTGGTTTTATTGTTTTCGAGTGTTTGGAAACCTGATGAAACTCGAAGCACGAGTTTTTGTAATTACTTCTCCAACAAAAAAAATTAGAAGCACTTATCATTTTAATGAGTTTTCTCGATTCAAATATTCTATTTGTGGATCGTAATCAACGCTTTGAGGCGTTGATTGAGATCCCGTCGCCGACGTGCTAGTGTGTGAAATTATTCTTGCATTTAATGCAACGTTTTTCAGTCTTGTTGTTTGTCAGTTCGAAGCAAACACGTTGCTTTGAATTCACAAGCCTAATGGCAGAAATGGCAGAGTACAGATTTAGAGCTGCCAAAACTTTTGAACAAGAAGAAAAGTGTGTGGCCAGCGCTATTCCGAAGTCTACCCAATATAAAAACAAATGGGCGGTTGGAATTTTTGAACAATGGCAAAAAGTCCGAGTTCCTAAAGTAGCAACGTTGGAACCAGGCGGTCTATTTAAAAATTACGATCTGCACAAAGTTCAGTCCTTGGAATTTCCGTTGCTTGAAATGGATGCTTTAAGCCTCAATTATTGGCTGGCAAAGTTTATTCAAGAAGTTGCTAAACCATCAAAGGAAAGATACCCACCCAGAACCATATATCAGATTGTGTGCGGAATACGTCGATTCATGGAGGAAAAGAATGCAAACTTGGATTTCAATCTCCTCGATGCATCAGACAAAAGGTGCAGTAGTGTTGCTTTCATTGTCATAATTTGCTCTCATATTGTGTGAATAAATAAATTTGTTGATGTCCATGTTTTCGTCTTGCCTTTTGAATATGCAGATTAAGAAACAATTTACACACGGGTTTGAAATCGTTTCTAAACGCGTGTGGTTTTCAACTCGTTTTTCATTGGGTTTCTAAACTCATCCACCTGACCAGAATGGGCCGTTCTGGTAGGCTGATAACAATATGAATAATTAATGAGTTTGAGAATGAGAATTTAAGAACTCATATTATTCTGGTATTGAGGAATGTATTTCATAAATCAACTCAACATACTGAGCAGCTGAGGGAAGTTATAGATTTGATAGAAATGGTTCAAAAATGTAGAAATAAATAAGTTCAGGAATGTCCAATGCAAAACAAGGCATTATCTGTCTTCAGAGACTTCACGTACAATGCAATTTATAATGCTTCATCTGTTTGTATTTGATAAAGTGCAACATTCTTTGGGCAAGTACATATACCTATAGACTTGAAAGAGTCCACAAACTCCAAAACAAGATTGTCAGAATTATTACATTTTCAAAATATAGGCAGGAATCAAAGCCATCGTTTTTTTATTTCTACCAGTTTCAAGTCGGATTGTGTTCAAGTTCAAGGCCAACGTTAATTTGCATGTAATGTATTTCGGGCGGTTGAATTGCTGCAACAAATTTCACAATCAGGTAGCTTGTACATAGATCGATAGACCGAGAAGAAAATAGAAGAAAAAGAAGATCTGTGATGGCAGAAAAGTCTATCATGTTTCATTCTCCCTCTTTCTTTTCTGCCACAAGTGTGGTCGTGTCATCGAATCAGAAAATGCTTTTCTTCAATAACGCCAGCTAGTTACCAAACCGGCCTTGGTAGATAAATATTCAGTTTCAAGTGACTGCATCCATTGTGCTACCTCGTTGTGTTCAGGGTCAAAGCAAGAGAGCATTTGCATGTCATACATATTGGGCGGTTTCATTCGCTACACTTCAGTCAAGTCACGAAACATCTTTCAGGCAGACTGCGTCCAACGCTGATCGAGAGAAGCGAAGGGGTCATGACAGGTGAAAAAGATGAGTCTGAAATGCAGAGTTTGAGGTCGAAAAGATCGCACGAGTTTGACGACCTTCTCACATGGTTGGCAGTTTCGGTCGCTATACTTTCTTTCTGCATGCATTCCTGCGCATAATGTCTTTCACCCATCGGCTTGCAGCAACTCGTTCAAGTGTTTTACGGTGCTACTCCAAAGTACTCCTGCGTTTCCTTGTCGCCTCAGGGTAACAATACTTGCAAGGCGGGTACATGTTGTGAAAATTGTACTGAGTACGAGTACACTGGACGTCTGACAAGTGCAGTCACGGAGGTAAGAACTGTTCTTTACCCCAATAATTGTTTAACAACCAGGGGCAATTACGACAAAAAATAATGCGCATCTTAGTTTGTAATTGATGCATTAGGCTAACGAAATGTTTTATCCGATCGTCGGAGCTGAAGGACAAGAACTAGATTTTGCCGTCTAGTCTAGCAGACAGGTGAAACTATTCTGCACTTTATGATAAAAGCATGAAACTTGGCACATTAATACTAGGTATCACAGGGAACGTTTTTAAGATTAGAGGCAATCTGGATAGGATCTGTGGCAGGCGGGAAGGGGGGGGGGGAGGATTTTTCAATAGGGCCGCCATTCAGAATATAAAGACTATTATTGGAAAAATGAAGCAAAAGTAACTTGATACAGTGTTGAATTGTCATTTTAGTTATGTTTGTCTGTTAAATGTCCCATCAAAACAAAACGTTAACATTTTTCAGGATGATTTAACTGAATTCAGGGGATCGCTTTCTTCTTGGTCAAAATTATGCAAAATAGATATCTAATTAATTCAATTACACTGGTCGAATTGTTTAACCACAATTTCGCTCTCTCCTCAACAATTTCGGTGGCCACTTTCAAGCTTACCTGTTTAACTGTTTCAAAGCAGAACTATGATGCAGTTAAAGAACGTAGAAGCATGTCACTACACACTCTATTCATTCTGTTACTTGTCCTTTCATTTCCCATTCGACACAAGCACAGTTACTTCCAAAACAGATTTTTGTTGGCAAATTTACTCCTTCGTCTATAGCCTTTACAGATCTCGATTGTTGGACTGGGCAGTTTAGTGCTAAAGGAGCACAAGGCCCACAAATAGCCAGCTTTTTATCCTGCCAGTATCTAAATGAGGGGTTACAGAAGGAACTTCTGTGCAGGCGAAGTAGTATGTTTTCTAACATCTTCCCTGAAAAACGTTTTTCTTGCATTATTCAAATCGTTATCAGACATTGGAAGAAGCGATGAGCTGAAATTCTTCAAGCTTGGAAAAATTTGGAAAAAGTCTGTGTGCTGCTGTGAATTGCCCGCATTGTCTGTGCAAGCATGTGCAATGCGGGCATACATGTAGCATCAATGAGAATACTCTATAGCGATCTAGCTATCTAGCCGCGTATGCCCCTTCTTCTTTCCGTAAAACACGGAATGGTGGCGCATCTAGTGCATGGCACATGCACTGCACCAACAGAAGTATCTTTTAACGATAGCTTGATCTAGCTATCCTAGTCCAGGTTGTCGAACTCCTTCCGTCCGGCAGAAATGTTATTGCAATCGTTATGGTACACCCCTAGTACGCGCACAACTCACGAAGCTTGGTTTCGCGCTGCGAGAATTTTGTACCTTAGAAGCGGTGCCTTTTGAACTAACACATAGAGCATGAGTGCTAACCTGGTGTGCATGGAAGCTTTTCTTGGGATTCAATGCTTTCAGGAATGAATCCGCATATACGGTTGTAGTATATTTTCTTATACAAGTACCGAAATCGAATCGCTGCATACAAGTATTTCCACATGCTTTTATGCAATTAGCAATGCAAGTGAGTTGTACATGTAGGTAACACCCAAGATGGCCCCCTGTATCAACCACATCCTCTTCAAACAGTGGAATTATTTGCAATAGGTATCTATGGCTGTTTAGTTACTCTTGTGTTTTGTATAGTGGATAAACAATAAATAATTATCCAAAAATAGGACAATCAGTAGCACTTCCACCTTTCAACCGCATAAGTCAAGACGCTTTAACTAATCTAATTCAAGACAACTGGCCATTTATCAGCCCCAAGGAAAGATAATTCAGTGTCGTATATTCTTTTACTAGTTAGAACGAACAATTTATGGCTGTCTCGTGTGAAGTTTGAGACGTTAGTAATGAAAAAATAAGCTACAACCATGCAATCATCAAGTGTGAATTGATTAAAATTTCTCATTTGCATAATTATGACTACAGAATTATCTTTTCAATTTTTCATTCTCAGAAACCTTCTATGCCAATTTTGATAGCATTATTGTAATCTTTAAACGTATTTGAGTAGATCATTACCGCCAGACATTGTTTGAGACAATTATGCTGTATGTTTCCACACCAAAGAAGTATCGCTGGCGGCGGCCATTTTGAATAATTACCCCCACTACTTTTACCACCCTCTTCTGGCTAACACAGAGCAAATCCCGATTGCCTCCAATCTTCAAAATGCTCCCCATGATGTCTAGTATTAACGTGCCCAATTTGATGCTTTTATCATGAAGTGCAGTACTCACCCCTTATTTGACACTTATCTGCCGGACTAGTCAGGAATGTAATTTTTTATCATCACTTTTGCCTTACGTGTAAGCCATCATGCAGAACTTTAGAAAGCTTTCCACGCATACTGGTACAAAAAGCAAGCTGGTTCAGAGTAAGTCTTCTTTAAGCCCATTGGATAGACAGCATAGGAGAAATTCCACTACTAAGATGCCCATCAAGTAGACAGCACCCATGTCCAGAGCTCTACCTGATATGACCCTGAAAAATCAAAGTACAATATCGGACCTTATACGGATTGACCAAAGTAGTCGACCCGTAAAGTGCAGGTTGTCGACCCGAAAAGTGCATCTCATTAAGAAACACCCACAAATGTTTCGGCTCAGCGCGGAGTCGACCTGACTCGACCCGTATTTTTCGAATCGACACACTGAACTCTCTTCAGGGTCAAGAGAAGTTGTCCATCTGTACAGATCGAAAACGGTCTTTCAGTTCAGGTCGTTAGTATTAGGTCGGCGGTATTGGACAACGTTAACCCTCTCAGACAACACCATGTTACCTAGACTACCAGAAGGCCTTCACTCTAAGAAATCAAGTAATACGTGCTACCACTTGCTTCTATCTGAGCAATCGTTGCACAACAGAAACGTTGGTCTTCGCTGTAGCGCACTGGCTAAATGAAGACTTGCATAATACTTTATTGATAAATGTTGAATCCCTTTGTCACATCAGAATTGAAGAACAATAATTTCTTGCCCTGGAATAAGGAAAAAATAATAAATAACGCTATAAACCGAGCTTCAACAGCCACAGTAAAAACTATGTTTAAAAGGGGCTCATACTGAGGTTTGAAGGAACAACGATAAATTGTCTCAAAGAGGCATTTCGCTCAGTTGCCTCTTTAATGCCTCCTCCTGCTTGAATGTGTGCAACTCGATCTGATCTCAGCAGCAAGAAGTTTCGTTTTACGGGAGCCCCGTGGACTCGCAGCCGAAGAAGCTAACAAACGGTTTAGCACGTTGTATAAGTTAAACTAGGCATGAATGAAATCGACATCCCAGCTGGATGAATTGTTTATCGCTCAAGATCAATTGTTAATACAGCCTATTTACTTTCTTTTTTTTAGTTGACCTCGTCGACACTAAATTTATAATAGTAAACCATCTATTGTCATTTTGACGCTGATGATAAGTGATATTTAAGGCAGGGGCACCCAACGGTTCGTTTCGGGAAATATCTGTTCGGAAGGCCTAAAATCGCCTGAGATATTCGGATTCAGTTGCGGTGAAAGCTAGAGAATTTTCTTTGGCGAAACATCACCTCGGACTTTCGTAACAAGAGGATTCATTAGTTCCTGTTGTTTTCATAGGGACAAATATGTCGTTTAGAGTGCAAAAGAGGTCAGCTAGCATTTTCGGAGAAAAATCAGCAGCTCGGAAATTCGGCGGATAGGATTCTGTTTCCTAAAATTTTCTGTGGCCTAAATTTTCAGCTAAGAACGCCGAATAGACCAATCTGTATTAGCTTACACAAATATGCCTTTAAAAAGGTCAGAAACAATCTAAGAAAGCTGAAAATGATATCTCAGGTATTTTGCTAAAAGTTTCTCGTTGGGTGCGCCTGTTAAGGTTCAGTGATTCGATTCAGTGAGTTGCTTAAAGTGCCCATGATGCGAAATTTGTTTTTGTCTAATAAGAAACCGTTACCTTTAAAATACACGATTCCAAAGTTTGAGATGTTCAGGGTAAAAATTGGCGACTTTATAAGCGCGTAAAGTTGGGCTATTTTGCCTTCAAAAATGGTCAGGAGACTGGGTCGAGTCGATTCCCAAAATTTCATGTTGTGACGTCATTTTGGGTACAGAAGGGTATCCGCGTTCTGTGATTTCCTGTCATATTGCTAGGTTATTGAATGAATCAACAGGTCTAGTGACTCTGAAATGAGTAATATGTCGGGTTCGTCGACTAGCCTAGTAGAAGAAGATGACATAGAGGAGGAAGAAGGCGATGTTGAAGTTGTTTACAGCCAAATCACGCCGTATGAAGACGAACCACTCGCTGCAGACGACGGAGAAGACCGTGAAAGAACTGATGACGGCGAAGAGGCCGATTTTGATGGTCTCACACCAGCAGTTTTGGAGGCCCGATATGAAAAGGAAGTTGCAGTAAACTCATGGTTAGTTTTATAATCACAGTCTTTTTATTTGTGCACGTTCAGTCATCTATATCGTCATCTATATCGACCCTACCGGAGAATAACAAACAGTGCGCGCAAGCCGCAAGAATCCAACTGAACGGTTATCAGAAAAAGATCGATATGACCTCGAGATAAAGTCTAAAAATGCGACGTTTAAGTTGAAATGGCTCAATTCAGTAACCATTTAAAAATCCTCCTTACTAAACCCACTACAAACATACAAGAAGCAAAATTGGTCGAAAAACCGAGACATGTAAGGCGAAGCGTACGAAAACGTGAAGTAGGAGTCGTGCAGGCCTCCCAACCCCATTTTATAACTGAAAATCTTTTGCACGCAACGTGTGTGTCCGGAAGAGGCTTCCATATAAGTAAAAGGAACGGACATTTCGAAAGGTAATTTAAAGGAACTCATTTTTAATAGCCCGGTAAGTGTAAGTTGAGTACTTGAGGAATTTTTCATTACTACTGTGGTGTCGAGGGAAGTTTGCAATCACGACGTCGAGCCGTGGCGCAGTTTTTTTTTTTTTCGAAAAATAGCAAATTGTTTATACATATCATGGTTTTGCGTAGTGCTCGAGCTTCCGGTATTTTCGTCTTGGTGAGTATCAGCTAGCTTTTTGTGCGGACGCCGTACGGATCTTTAAATGATTTTTGTTTGTTTGTTTGTTTGTTTGCCCATGACCAAGAAATAGTGAAAGAAATTCTCCCATAAAATTGGTCCACAAAGTTAACACTGTCTTTCCAAAATATCAGATAAACGAACTGTGAACTTTCTTTATCATTTTCTCATCATGAGAGAACCATGACTGACAAATCAAGACAGGAAACACGGACCGAATCAAATTTGGCGACTAATGTAAGGAAAACTCAGATCTGCAAACGTATACTGCAGTAACCTAGTTAATTATATATACGTTTTAGGAACTAAGTATTACTCTAAAAACTCATTTTCTAAGTGCATTTCCCTTTCCACTAACCGATCAAAGTCGAAACATGATGAAAGGTATAACAGTCGGCTCGAAAACTTATTCACTGAAAGCATAATTTCAGAAGTAGCACATGCCCGCATTGTGAGGCCGTTTATTTTAAATTACGCGATGGAAAAATAACAGTGTTTCTTGGGCCTCAACCTTTGACTACCTATAGTAAAGAATCAGCGACGCTTTATGTTTTTTATGGACCAGCAGTAACGCAGACGCCGCCGAGTAGGACGCCTGAAAAGTTACGGGTAAAAGTTGGAGAAAACGTTTTTAATTTACATCCATGAGACTCTGAGAACAACCGTTCTTGGCTTACATCCCAGCTTTTAATGAGAGAGTTGAATTGACACTTAATCCATATCAGATTTCTAGCCTTGAAGATGACTATAGCGATGACAACGGCAATAACAATAATGATAACAATGTTGATGATGGCAATGCCGGTGACAGTACTAGTGGCTTTAGCGATGACGGTGGCAGTGACGGTGACAGTACTAGTGGCTTTAGCGATGACGGGGGCAGTGACGGTGACAATAATAGCGGCTTTATCGATGATGGTGGTAGTGACGGTGACGATGAGGATGAAGTTGATGAAGAAGGTGCAATGACGATTACAATGAAAATGCAATGACGATACCGAGGATGATGACGGTGACGATGACGATTTCCATTTGGAGCTTGGGACAGGATAGGTTAACAAAGGATGGTTTCACGTCGAAAGAACACAATGACTTAGTTAGCCTCGAGTCTCCTTGTAGCACAGCGGTTAGAGCATCGCAATAGCGATGACGATAGTTATGACAGTTACGATGACAAAGACGACGATCACAGCGGCGACTGTGAAGGTGACGATGGCAGTGACGATGAGACTTTCATGCAACGACTTGACTTAGGCATGACGAATGACTAGACCTCCGCCTGGAAAAAACGAAAGATTGCTTTTAGTCTAAGAGATGGCATGCAATATGTTATATTTCAGGTCGTTGGACGTACAGTATCTGCTGTGGCAGACTGCCTTTCCCTGTTCTCCTTGTTCTGTTTCATAGCTGGTAGTACCACAGCCGGCTGCCTTCTTTCTCGGTTCGTCTACTGTATGGAGATCATTCAGATTGGCAATCGCACAGCCGGAGGATTCGTTAACAACATGTTCGTCAGTTTTTGGCTTCACTATACTCTTGCTCTTAGCTTATCTCATTCGGGATTTGGAGGTATCTGATGCTGGCCGTGTCTTTACCTGGAGTACCGCTGCTGCTCTGCTGGTGGTAAACGAATTTTGTTCTTTAGACATTTGCTGCTGTACGTTTGGGTCCCAAAGGGATGTAAGGAACCAAAGCTCCAGCTTAAACCTTGCAGGGCTCCAAGGCTTCAAGACAGAAAAATTGAGGCTCTTTTGGGAGTGGGCTCCATGGCATTGCACCAGGGTCCCAGAATCGGCATTTCTTGTTCGGAACCTCAGGAGCTACGGGTTTTGGGCTCCTTCGCAAGCATGTCAGGGCTCCAAATACCTCCCACGCACCCATCCCCACCCCTTTCGTTTAGGACCTTAATACTTAGCTACTTCGGCATCTACAGGCAATAGTGAGATAGCATGTAGTGTAGATCACTTTTCACTGCAATGAAATGTCATTGCCCAGACAAATAGCTCACGCCCGGGTTCAGTGAAACTCGAAGCCGGCTTGCTTATTAAATGACTGGGTATTTGTAATTCATGTCGTTTTCGTTGTTTGCAAGGATTATTCCTGAGTCTCCTCGCTGGCTTATCGCCCAAAACCGTCTAGACGAAGCTTACGAACTGCTCATGAAGTACGCAAAGAGAAATCGGGTGGATATCGACTCGACTCAACTCAAACACGCCATTCAAAAAGGAAGAGGTTAGAAATCAGATTGAGAGCAAGAAAAACAGCGGTATTCTGGATATGTTGAGGACCCCGAGGCTCAGGAAACGAACTTTCCTTTGTGGCTTTAACTGGTAAGTATAAACCGGGTATAAAGCCTGTGCGCACAGGTGCAATTTTCGCAGAAAGAAACGTCAGCCCGAAATCAGTCTGTGTTTGCAGTCCAGTAAATATTGAAATTTACAAAGATTACAGTAATTTGTTTAAAAAAACTGTTGTAATAAATCCTGTGTGTTTCTGAGAGTGAGGTTATGGTGGGTTATCCTGGCACTTGTTTCTGGGGTGGTATTTTTATTACAATTTTGAATTGATGCTGGAAAATAGTACTTTTGCAAAAGTGGCCGCCAGCGGAATTTTACTTTGTATGCATTCAAGTTAGCCTTACGAACCAAGTTCTTTACTTTGTATTTAGTCTACTGAACGGTTGCATTCCAACAAAATAAGGAAATCAGGCTAAATTGGCCATTTTGATTCAGGATTGATTTCTTCCTTCAAAGGCTGTCAACGCCAACGCAAGATTTCGAAAATAAATCTGTCCTTACCTCCTTTTAATCGATCAACAAAAACAAGGAAAAACAAGGGACATTGAGGTCTTGAACAAGCCTCTGCTATGAAGACTCTTTGATAAAGTTCTTTTGTTGCAGGTGGGTAAACGGTTTGGTTTACTTTGGTATAAGCCTGAATGTTTGAAACTGGGCGGGAGACATGTACCTGAATTTCTTCCTCTTGACTATTGTTGGAGGTCCGGGAGCAGTGCTACTCTGGGTTTTGATGTCAAGGTATTGTACGTATATTCGTTACACTAACTGAGTGTCAAAACAAACAGGTTTTTCCTACGGGCTCTGCTTAGTTGGTTCAATAGCCCACCGTATAATGTGTTGTTTGGCGTTTGCTGTGATTGGGCTAGCCTGAGAAAACAGCCGACGTTTCCCGAGGTCGCCACTTGATCCCTCGCAAATCGACGTCTGAGTAACGAGCGCAGAAATTCCATACTGATGACGCATCACTACCAAGATCTAGATAGTGCTTCTGATTGGTTGAAACGCGCGGGAACTTCGTTTCAACCAATCAGAAGCACTACCAAGATCTGGGTAGTGACACGTCATCAGTATGGAATTTCTGCACTCGTTACTCAGACGTCGTTTTGCGAGGGCTCAAGTGGCGACCTCCCGAAACGTCGGCTGTTTTCTCAGGCTATGATTGGGCAGACTTTCGTGACAAACGAGTGAAAGCCGTTTTATCCAATGACATCCGTTTGGAAACCAGGTTTGATTATTCCTCTGTTCATTTAGATTTGGCCGTCGTATCCCTTATGCTTCCTTTATGATCACTGGTGGACTTGCAGGGATGTTAGTTCTGGCTTTTCCCTCGGATGAAGGTTGGTATACGATCTAAGCATTACAGTTCGTTTTTGAGCTACGCTAAACGTTTACTTACTTTCAGAAGCATACGTTATCTTTTAAAATTAATCTATTGGGTTTCCAGCAAAATAGCAAATTAGGGCCCCCATCTTACTTATTTGACCTGGCTTTCACAAGTTCGAAAACTGGACAAAATTCCCAAATTTCGTTTTGAAAAATAGAGCACTGCCGGATTGTACCCCTCACTAGTTTTTATTTGATTATTCACCCCTTGGGATTCTATTACCAACAGTTTCAGTTAATGTAAGATGTTATAGTTTTAATATCCAATCAAAAAGTCATGGCACCCTAAGCCAGAGGAGGAGTCAATTTCGTTTTCAAACATGCCCATCATGGAACCTTTGCGAGTCGTTGAAAAATCCCAAGCCAACTGTGCTCTTCTACGGGGCTGGGCCTCTCCCTATGTAGCTGCTGTAAGACAACTTACAGTGTACTAAGAAACAACGATGGCGAATCATGGCACTCTACCCGAGTACATGTACCATCGACAGTGTATCGTATTAGACAGACCCGTCACCTTTGTTACACGACACGCGTGACACGACAGAAGACCATGAGGATGAATATGACGCCAGCAGTGACGAACAGGTCGAAGTGAAGGTGCTGATGGGGTGCTGATGGAAATGGATCAGTGCTCCAAGGGGAAATTGGTAGTTCCGCAACATTTCTCCTTCGCTCACGGCCCCAGTTCGGAAAAGTTGTTGGCTTCAATAATCGATCGGTTATTGTACTGAGGTGACTCTCTCTGCAAGATCCCCTGTGATTTGCTGTTGTCCATTTGTACACGTAGACGATGTTAGTGGTTTGATGGCAGGGCCATCATTGAAAACGACATTGTTTCCAAAGACTTGGAGAAAATATGAAGCAAAGTTTCTTATTCTAGTGACATAAAAGAACAGCTGAGATCAGTATTGTAATCGCTAAGGTAAGTCTATGAGATGATTTTATTTTTGAACATGCAAAAGGATGTTCCTGTGCTATTTTGCGTGGAATTTTGCTAATAAAACAAATACTTACCTTAATTTATTCAATGCCAACGCGAACGAATACTTAAAGGTTAAGGCGATTCTGAACAATATGGCGAGATGCAGCTTATGGTAAACAATAAAATGGCATTTCGAAATGCGGTTTCGGTATTCTATCAATTTTCGATGCGGTATTGCGGTTTTTTGCCGATTATTTTCGCGGTATTGCGGTTTTGGTTACCTCCCAATGTCCTCCTCGTATTTGTTGTCATTGGCAAAGCCTTCATCTTCGCGACTTTCTTGGGAATTTATGTGTTCACTGTTGAATTGTATCCTACCACTATCAGGTAAGACTTAACCCTAGGAAAGTTATTTAATAAAGGTATGTTTCTCGGATTACGGATCGAATTGGAATTAAAAAAAAATGTTTTTGTAGACGGAGGAAAATCAAAGAACCCGGAAAAAACCTTAGGAGTAAGGACGAGAACGAACAAACTCAATCCTCTTGTGACCACGTGTACTGGGTTCCTTGTTGCCAACGAAAGATGTTTCATTTACTATAATTGTTCTAGTATTAGTAACCGCCTGGGCTAAGAGTCACAAACCTGGAAGAAAAACTAGCTGCAGCTGGTTGCTTTCCTTGGGGCCCTTTTTCCGATAGCGGAGCTCGTCATGAAGAGTAATCCTTCAACCCGAAGAGCGCTGAACGCAAGTATGATATTCCACTATGGAGAGTGCAGTGAAACCTCCCTGATACGACCACCGATTGGCCTGAGAATTGTGTACCCCTATTAACGGGGTATGGGAAAATTATGCTAGAGTATGGCACTCAGCATAAGTTAGTTCAGTTATAAGTTACCCATGGAGCCCTAGAGCCTCAGCTTTAGAAACCCATGAAGCAATAAAGCCTCAGCTCATGCTCATTTTTTTGCTGTCTTAGACCCTTGAAACCCTGCAATGTAACCTGATAAAACTGAGATAGCTTTGAATTTTTCTATGTCAATTTTTTGCGGCTTTTGTCATTTAAGAGCCATTTTCTGAGAATATCGAGAATCGAAAGACACTCACGAAAAATCGAATTTTTTTTTATTTTGCCAAAACATCCCTTTGGGTAAGCTAATTCAAGAAAAAATAATCCAAAGTTCCAACGACTTATTTAACGGACGAAAATTTAAAAAGTTCGAAAAATGCATAAAATGGCGGTTTTGGGGTCTCTAAACGGGTCAAATTCTCACTCAACTTTAGGACACCGGTGAGAGCATAAAAAAGATTCTTTTAAAACGAAACAAACCATGAACATTATTTAACCTTTGTACTTTAAAACTGTGTAATAAATTTGTCAATGTTTGGTTTCAAACATTTTCAAGCGGCGTTCTTATCGAGCCGCTCTTAACCTCGTTTATCACAAGGTAAAATGAAGGCCAACTTCGGCCACGTAAAACGGAATCTGGTATGTATCATTCAACGATTAAGACTACACAGAAAAAAAGCTCTGTCATTGCACTCTTAACCAGGAAAGTTACAGCTTTGGGAATTAAATACTTCTCCGTCAGTAAATTTTTACTGTTTAGTGATCTGAGCGGGTAGAATTATATGCGAATTACAGATTTAATTCCTGAAATATTGCTAACAATTACAAAGGTCGTCAAAAATAGGCTTACCATTAGTTACACATATGCATGCACAATGTTTTTCCTGATCTTTAAAAGAAGGTTCTGCTTTCTTGAGTGGTGCTGAGTCTTATTATGTTAAAACAAAGCAGATTTTTAACGGCATTTCAACAAGACAGGAATCCACTCATTCAACTGAACCAAGATAACATCGAAAACAGTGTGAAACAACGTATTATGCCGCCTACCTTGCCAACCAAAAAAGCAACAATACAGTAGAAAAACATTCCAAACTGTAAACAAACGAATTTTCAGTATCCTGATTGAGCGAAGATAATTTAAACTCATCGCGTAGAGGAATATGCGGAAAGACAGGTGACCTCTGTACTGACCCGCACGTGTCACACCACACTGACAGAGAGAGTCACGTATTCGAGTTCTGTCATGTGATTTGAGATATAAATACTGGAATAAAAACTTGGTGGGAAATTAAAAGAAAAAAGAAACTTCCAACAGATAGCCAGTACATTCAGTTGTTGGATTACATGTTAGCCTCCACAAAGGAGTTTTCACGGTCACGACTCTTTCTACAAAGTGCGGTAATTTTGCAATGTAGGTATATTACAGTAAGTTTTGTTCAGGGTGTGTTGTACTGATATATGGCGTGAAGTAGTTTTTCCGCACTTCTGGAGAGGTTTACTGCCTGTGGATTAAGCAGTGATTACCCAGGCCACGCTGAAGTTGTTTCCCTAAAAGAATGCACAAGAGACATCTCGCAGCATCTTTAATTGCGACCAAGTGCAGATAAAGCGGTTGACAGTGAAATCAAGTTGTTTCTTTGAATAGCCCGAGCAAATAATGTTATTGCATTTTGTTCTGGAATTACTGTGTTCCATAATTTTGGCCACAGGTACTTCGTGGCACTCAGCGTTCCTTAATCTACAATCCCGGACTGAATAACATGGAACAGAAACCGCCCTACCCCTCCAAAATCAATGTTGAAGTCGCACGAAGAGGAAAACGCGCCATTTTGCATCCTTAATTTGGGGGGGGGGGAAGATGCGCATAAAATTATATACCATGTTTAGGGACAGAGACCAAAAACCGTATCCTGTCCAGCGGCACACCGCAGTATAGTCCAGATAAGGGGGTAACCCTCCCTTCCGGCCAGGGGGGTAGGTGGTGCCGTGTTTAGCACGACGATAGCACGGTATGATTTCAGACGCCGAAAATTCAACTTCATTGCAATCTTCCTTGGTAGCAGTTCGAGTGAGCGAGACGCAGAAGCCACGCAGGCCCATGCGTGAACTTGCCCACATGATACCTTTTCTCACTTTGCCATTTTAGCTTGCACTTTTTTGGTTTTTGCGTCATGAGGTTGAAAGCTTAGAGTTCATAGTATATTTATCTTTGATTTTTGGTTATTTAGGCATATTTTTTTTTTCAGTAGAAGAGTCTCACCTGTCATTGACAATATGTCCTCGCCACAGAGTGGAGTTTGGTATTCGCTGGAGTTACTCTACAGTGAGATGAAGTGTTCCTCCTGAAATGGCCGCGCATAAAACAGCCACAGCTGTGGCGAGGACATATTGTTAATGACAGGTGAGACTCTTCTACTGAAAAAAAAATATGCCTAAATAACCAAAAATCAAAGATTAATACACTTTCAACTCTAAGCTTCCAACCTCATGACGCAAAGGAACCAAAGAAGCGCAAGCTAAAAATAGCAAAGCGAGAAAAGGTATCATGTGGGCGAGTTCTCACATGGGCCCGCGTGGCTTCCGCGTCTCGCTCGCTGAAACTGCTGCCAAGGAAGATTACATTAGGGGAAGTTCAATAATCACATCGTGCTATCATCGATGAATATTGTGCTACAGTTGAGCGAGGTAAGGCTAAGGACGCCCCCCCCCCCCCCCCGGAAGGGAGGGTTACTGCCTTATGTGGTCAGTACTGGCGTGTGCCGCTGGACAGGGTATGATTTTTTGGTCTCTGCCCCTAAACATGGTATAAAATTTTATGCGCATTTTCCCCAACCGGGTATGGTCAGCACGATCGACATTAGATTTCGTTTTTCTGTCCTAAACAGGGTCCGGGTGTCAAACTCGCAGCGTCACCTTACACCCACACATTGGTCAAAAGACCCCGTTCTCTCCCTCCCCCCCTCCCGGCGCCGGAGGGAACAGGAGTAGCGCGACTCTGCAGAACCTAGATTAAGGGACGCCGAGTGCTATGAAGTCAGTAAATCCAGAACAAAATACAATAACATTACCTGCTCGGGCTAACAACTTGAATTCACTGTCAACCGCTTTATCTGCACTTTGTCCGTGCAATTGAAGATGCTGTGAGATGTGTCTTATGCATTCTTTTAGGGAAACAACTTCAACGTGGCCAGGGTAATCACTGCTTAATCCACAGGCAGTAACCCTCTCCAGAAAAGCGGAAAAACTACTTGACGCGATACAACAGTACTTACACACGCTGAACGTAACTTACTGCAATATTTATTTTACTTCATGAGCGTAATTAAATTAGAAGTAAAATTACAACAACAAGTACGTATCAAATTACCACTCTTTATAGAAAGAGTCGTGACCGTAAAAACTCCTTTGTGAAGCTTATGCTAACATGTAATCCAGCAAAGTACTGGCTAAGTGTTGCAAGTTTTTTTTTTCTTTTTAACTTTCCACCAAGTTTTTATCTCAAATCACATGACAGAACTCGAATACGTGACTCTCTCTGTCAGTGTGGTGTGACACGTGCGGGTCAGTACAGAGGTCACCTGTCTTTCCGCATATTCCTCTACGCGATGAGTTTAAATTATCTTCGCTTAATAAGGATACTGAAAATTCGTTTGTTTACAGTTTGGAATGTTTTTCCATTGTATTGTTGCTTTTTTGGTTGGCAAGGTAGGCGGCATAATACGTTGTTTCACACTGTTTTCGATGTTATCTTGGTTCAGTTGAATGAGTGGATTCCTGTCTTGTTGAAATGCCGTTAAAAATCTGCTTTGTTTTAACATAATAAGACTCAGCACCACTCAAGAAAGCAGAACCTTCTTTTAAAGATCAGGAAAAACATTGTGCATGCATGTGTAACTAATGGTAAGCCTATTTTTGACGACCTTTGTAATTGTTAGCAATATTTCAGGAATTAAATCTGTAATTCGCATATAATTCTACCCGCTCAGATCACTAAACAGTAAAAATTTACTGACGGAGAAGTATTTAATTCCCAAAGCTGTAACTTTCCTGGTTAAGAGTGCAATGACAGAGCTTTTTTTCTGTGTAGTCTTAATCGTTGAATGATACATACCAGATGCCGTTTTACGTGGCCGAAGTTGGCCTTCATTTTACCTTGTGATAAACGAGGTTAAGAGCGGCTCGATAAGAACGCCGCTTGAAAATGTTTGAAACCAAACATTGACAAATTTATTACACAGTTTTAAAGTGCAAAGGTTAAATAATGTTCATGGTTTGTTTCGTTTTAAAAGAATCTTTTTTACGCTCTCACCGGCGTCCTAAAGTTGAGTGAGAATTTGACCCGTTTAGAGACCCCAAAACCGCCATTTTATGCATTTTTCGAACTTTTTAAATTTTCGTCCGTTAAATAAGTCGTTGGAACTTTGGATTATTTTTTCTTGAATTAGCTTACCCAAAGGGATGTTTTGGCAAAATAAAAAAAAATTCGATTTTTCGTGAGTGTCTTTCGATTCTCGATATTCTCAGAAAATGGCTCTTAAGACACCAGGCATTCGTGTTACCTTTTTAACGGAGGTGAAGCTTATATAGAAGATAACAGTTTGTGACTGCAACATATGGTTAAAGCTCGCAATTAACAAGGATTTCAGATGAGAAAATAACTGAGATTTCGTCTGAACAACAAAAAATAGTCGTGATAACTGAGTTGGTCGTAAAGTGGAGTTTCCGGCCCTGGGCCCAGTTGCATCTGAAGCAACTTAAGATTAAGTGGGAATTTCGGCGATCATTCCCTGTGTTCTGGAGGATGTTTGTGCACGCTATTATGGATAAAACGGTCGTGGGTGGATTAAAGAGTATAGGAAACACAATGACGGTGCGAAAAATTCCTCACGGAAACAGGGAACAGTTGCAGAAATTCCCATTTAATTATGAGTTTCTTCATGCAATCAGACCCTGTACTGCTAGTTAAGCTTTCCTTAAGGTGTTTTTTCATCTCAGTTGCTCACAAGTCCGTAGGAAGTTTGCATTCCTAAACTGCCATTAACTTCGATAAGTCCAGAGGCCAAGGCTAATTATGTCGCACAGAGGATACAAAGTCCAATGTCTCTTTTTCTCTCCATCTTACCAAAGGAACCAATAACAGCGAGGGGAACTATTAGTAAGAGCACCAATACTCTGTAACTGCCTTCATTCGTATGCATCGGGTCAGTGCACCAGTCCAATCAGACGCGGTTTGAAAGCTGCTTTCAGTGTTGTTTCGTTTCCTCATAGGAACACCGGCATTGGCGTGTGTTCTTCGATGGCTCGTTTTGGCAGCATTATAACTCCATACATCGTGTTACTGTTACGTATCTTTATTTCGTTAGGTACGACACCGAGTAAGAGAACGACTTTTTAAAGCCTAGAGCGCACGCGTTAGATTATCATGTGTCACACCTGCTCGTTCGGAGAGCTCTTTTCTCTGCTGGCTAGAAGCCTAACAAGGAGTAGCAGAGACTCCGCGAGTGTAGCTAGTATCAGAGAAATCCAAAAAAAGACGTACACATACTAGAATCTGACAGTCCCAAATGCCAGTAGTAAACCGCACCAGCATCTCCTTTTACCATTCATA
Organism: Siderastrea siderea; assembly: GCA_964030785.1. Lineage (NCBI taxonomy): Eukaryota > Metazoa > Cnidaria > Anthozoa > Scleractinia > Rhizangiidae > Siderastrea > Siderastrea siderea. Next base: position 19,068,244 of record OZ034978.1, on the reverse strand, counting down.
TAATTTTTTTTAACTGATCCAGGCTGACCTTCCCAGCATCAGCAAAACAATGCCGCTCGTTATTTTTGGCGTTATGGGAATTGTGGCGGGCATTATGGCTCTCTGGCTTCCGGAGACACTGTGCAGTCCCATGCCCCAGACCGTGGAACAGGCGGAACCCTGGCCTGAAGACTACAAGATCTATTGCTGCAGCCTTCCCAGGGCCCCGAAGGAAGAGGTGAGCAATGGTTTGACGGAAAAAGCAGGGGCAAAGGAACATGGAAACCTGCTAATAGAAACTCCAACTATCGAAAAGAAATTTGAAACCATGCTTTAGATGATGAGAATGGAAACTTTTCCTTACCTTTTTTTTTGTCAGAGATTTTCAGCAACGAATCTATTTCACTCATTGCTTAGTGAGTATCCGAAGTCCTAGCATTCCTCTACGCTTCACAGCGGTCAAACGCGAAACGTTTACGACACTCCCGGATTCCTATCCCTCGAAACTTGTATTTGTGCGAATGTTTAGGAGAAAGACGTTCGTATGAATCCAGGATATAAGAAATACATAGAGAAACCAAATTTCACGACTTAAAAGTGTTGGATGAGAGTTACTTTGTTCTGAACGGATACTCAACGTAAAAACCTGAAGTTTTCACAAACGTTCTCAAGTTTTTGGGTTTAATGTAGAGGCTGATTACCCATTTGTCTGTGTATTGCTTTGCAAAATCATGACGGGAACTGCGCGCGCGTTGTACTGTATTGTTTCGATTAATCACCGGACACCAAATAAACGCCGGGTTCAGATAATTCAAGTTCAAAATATATGCCCCAGGCATTTCAGGGTCCCGGTGTTTATTTGAGGTCCAGGCGTTCATCGAGATGGATATATGAAATCAGGATCATGTGTCGTAACTGCATACTAGTTCTCTTTCTATTATTTTATTTCAATTTATCCACTGATAATCAGATCTAAACTACCATTTGCAATTGTACTTCTAACCAAAACAAATCAAACAAATGACGCATCAGGTATCGTGTCAATCTCTTTTAAATCATGGTAACTTTTCTGCAGATTTCTCCATCAAGCGAGGATCATTTCCAGCGTCTCTCTAGGGTTTCTCCAGCAGTACCTTAAATCATTCCATGATTTTGCCTTTCTCAGAACTGATGGGGCAGGAACCTCGACACCACCTTGTTCTAAATTGCTTATACAGTACGTTTGCTGTCGAGCAATTGCCACTACACTTCCTCTGTGTCTCAAGGAGAAATGTAACTTTGAGAAAAATTCAATCATTGTTCCTGTTAATGATGTTTTTGCCAAATGACTGACCAGATTCACTAAGATAAGACAAAGTTGGTGACAGCTAGTGCGTCACATTTTTTAACGTTTTTGTTGAAGTTTGGTTCTTAATTTAATAAACCTTCAGTACTAGTGATAAGTGATAAATGGCTGAAAAATGCACTTAATAAATAAACGCTGGGCCCCGAATAAAAGCCGGATCTGCGAGGCCGAGTTTTAAGTAAACGCTCTCGGCGTTTAATCGGGAAAATACGGTACGTTTGGCCGTAGCCTACGTAGCTGGCGGGATTGTTTGTGCGAAGTTTGAGAGGTGGAGCCGCGAAGGGAACTGGGAGAAGCGATTTGAAATCTCGCCTGCAGGAAAACTACGGTTTTGGCACATTTCCGTTTACTAGCGGAAGGGAAATTCGGATTGGTTGAGAGTTGTAAACGCGTCAATCAAATGTTAGATGATTGCTTGCATTTCTCCCAAGAGAATACGAATTTCAGCCTTTAGAGAAAACTAAGAAGAGAGCATCGACAAAGTGTTAAACCAAAACGTTATTTGAAAGAGAGGGCAAGAGGAAGAGTCGTGTGGGCAATTCTATCCGCAGGTTTCGGGAAAGTTTAATGTTTACAGATCATTTATAGTCTCGCTATTGGAAAGGAACAAGGTATTTTCTCGCTGTTTACACCGCTCATGGCGGCTCCGCCACAAGAACTTCACCTTCGCGCTCAGACAATACCGTCAGCTACGCAGGCTATTTTGGCCGCTGTAGACTCGAACCCAGAGTCCGCAGGCTACCCGGTCAGCGGATGGTCGCCAAGCTAGTCAGCGAGTCTCTGATCTCTTTGGGATAAACGAAGAATAATAATAACAATCTTCACTGAGTCATCGCTGAGATTTTTTGAAATGAACGTGACTTAGATAGGAAAGACCTCCGACCTTTTTCTGTTATTTATTTTTTTTTATTTTGAGTAATGCAAATATATTTAACAATTATTCTACGAGGGCGCGCTGGATATCGAATGATAGATAACCAACGAGGCGCGTAGCGCCGAGTTGGTTATAATCATTTGATATCCAGCAAGCCCGAGTAGAATAATTGTTTTATTAAAAACTTAACCACTATTTAAAAAGAAAATCAGAAAGAACGGGAAAAATGAGAAAAGAAATTTAAGCGGAACAAGAATCGATCACATGACTGAACGAAAAAGGCGCCAAAACCTCGCGAAGTGTTGCAGCGTTTCATTGCAAAGCTGAATGAATCAATGAAAACTGCTCGAAAGTGAACAAAGTAGCACACGTTTTGGAAATAAATCTTCTAATTATTGGCTCTGAAATATGGTACATGTTTGATTTTTCCTGAACATTGTTGTAATCATCGTTCAAAGCGGATTGAAGCTGTACAATTTCACCATATAGCTGCTGGAGTTGAAACTGAACAAGTTTGTAACCTGTTCGCACAACGGAGCCATCATGTGCGTGTGTGATCGAACTGAAGACAGAACAAATTTGAACAGTTGAACTTGAAGAGGTATTTTCTATGCAGCTCAGAAGCAAGATTACTGTAGCGAGGAACATTAGAATTCACCATCATAGTTTGTTAAACGCAAAGCGCAAAATGCAGTTGTTCTCGGTTTAGAGGTTGCGGACGGAATGGTAAAAACAACATTCAAATAACTGGAAAAGCGATTCAACTCCGTTTACATGGCATCCAATTTCTATCTGAGCATTTGGACCTGTTGGAACATAGAGCTACAACAAGTGCAGGTAAACCAGTGTCCTGATTCTGCATGTTAAAGCCGAAAAACAATCTCGCCCTTCCTTCCTTCTTGGTAGTTTGCAGCTGTATTTTTTTAGCACTTGTTTAGACTGCTTCATGATTTTCGCACCGACTCGCCATGAATGTGTGATAGTTTTTATTACATGCTCCAGCCCCATTTCATTGTGTTTTATTTTATGTCTTGTCTTGATATTTTGAAGTGGAAATCCTTTTTGATAATACCTACCGTTTGTTCAATTTCAATGATCGACGCGACGATCGATGAAAGAAATTAATTGTAAACACAACGCTTAATGCTTAAATTTCTGCACAGTTTCTTCAAACAATTTTGACTTGTGTTAGACGACGCTGTTGGTGATGCTTGTTGGTGACGTTGTTGGAATTTCTGCTTAATTTAAATTTGCTGGCAAGTGATTTTTCTCGCCGGGTTGCTCGCGAGGAAAAAACTTTCAGCTCACTTTGTTGTTGAGTTTTCATTGACCATATTTGGTCGCAGCAGGTAAATGAGCTGATAGCCTAGCTCCGTTGAGCCAATCAAAATGCTAGAAATCCAATATACCTAGTCCAGTTTTTAATAAATAGAGTATATATGTCAGGGTCGTAACGAGGTATATGGGATCGGGGATCAAAGCGGTACGATCAGGGATCAGAAGGGTGGGATCTGGAATCACAGCCCTGGGATCAGGGATCAGAGACCATGGGATCTGGATCAGCAGTTTATTAAAGGATCAGGGATCAAGCTGTACAATATTTGCAGTTTTCCAAAATTGGTCACGCTTTTGGAATCAAGGATCAGAAATTTGCCTACAAAAATTGGATCAGCATTGTAAAAACATACCTCGTTACCACCTTGACATGTACAAGACACTGACAAAAGAAAGCAAAAATCGTACAGCTTTTTTAGTGCTTGTCCTAATGGTTGTTAGAGGTATCTGCTGGAAGAAGTATTAGGAAATTTGGGTTCATCATCTTGTCTCTAATTCTCTTGGCAGACCTTACCTACAAATAAATGCGTATTTTTATAGCTAGATGCACAAATGCGAATAATGAAATAAGTGAAACTCGACTAAAGGAAGAGGCTGTTAATTAAGCATCCTGAGCGTTCCTATATTCTTATTTTGTTGTAAATTGTCGCGGCATTTTGTCCCATTATTTTTAGCAATTTAACTCATAGATTTAAATATCGCTTAATAGATTTGAAACATTATACAAAAGTGAAAAAAGCGAAGGCAGTTGAAAATGAATGCCTTAAAAATCCTTCTACAGTTATTTGGCTGTTCGAAAGGGATTGTAAACACGAAACGCTTTGCTTTGCTTTGATTCACCTTGCGTTACTCTGCTGTGCTTTGCTTTGTTTCACCTTGCGTTACTTTGCTGTGCTTTGCTTTGCTTTGTTTCACCTTGCGTTACTTTGCTGTGCTTTGCTTTGCTTTGTCTCACCTTGCGTTACTCTGCTGTGCTTTGCTTTGCTTTGTTTCACCTTGCGTTACTTTGCTGTGCTTTGCTTTGCTCTCTTCGCCCATTTCAGTTACTTTACTTTACCTCGGTTTCATTTAACTCGACCTAACTTTACTTAATTGACTTTACTGTAACTCATTTTTTGCTTGCGTGACTTAAAATGCGCTCTAGCCTACCTTAAGTTAAATCGAACGCAACCTACCTTTGATTATTTTCATAATTGACAAATGTTTTTCTACTTTAAATGAAATTACTAGTACTTGTCGGCGTCATTTCCTTTTTTAACAATAAAAATTGGTCTTCCTGTGCAGCTGTCTCTCGTTTCACAGTAGCGCCGTATCTGCTGATGGGGATTGATTACCAGGCTCTGCAGACCTTGAAGGCAAAAAGAATACATTTTCAGCTGTATCATTAGTTTTTTTTAAAATAAAATATCATAAAGATGAGAAATACTATGAAAACGTTGTCTTCTTTCTGTGATTCCTGGTAAAACACTGGTAAACAGGGTTATTGGCCTACCAGTGTTCACTTAGAGATTGCAAAGTACCAGGATTGACAAGCGCATCTTTGTAACTGCATAAATTCCGTAGTTACTGGAATGAGCGCCTATTTCCTCCACAGGCCGCCCAAGCTCAAGATAAGAGACAAAGGCCGCGAATGTGACTCTAGCGTATCGGCGTATAAGGTAGTGTTGTGTTACAACGGTTTGAATTATAAAGGTTTGTATGGGAAGACATGGGATTTGTGAGTAGAAATGATTGTTGTTGCTTAAATTTATTGTCAAACAACAATCATTTCTACTATTTAAAACAAATCCCATGTCTTCCCATACAGACCTTTATAATTCAAACCGTTGTAACACAACACCACCTCATACGCCGATACGCTGGAGTCACGTTCGCGGCGTTTGTCTCTTATCTTGAATTTGGGCCGCCTCTGTTTCCTCCAGCCTCCAGCCCCCAGTCCAGCCCAACCCCAACCTCAATTAAATCAACGGTCCATCTGAACGTAAAAAAGATAAACTGGACGCCCAGAGAAAAAAAAGGAGTTTGTCAGACATATAATGGATAAATGACAACGCAGTGATTGTAAAGCAAATTAACGTGGACACAAGAAGGGCTCCGGGGCGAAGGAGACCAGATGGGCAGCGGTGTAGAGAAACACCGTACCCAAGACAATTTAGAGGCAGGAGCCAGCTAGAGGAGGACACTGGAGAGCGAGGGAGAGAGAAGGAACAGAAAGGAAGACCTGGAACGAGACGCGCGGCGTGACGTCCGATAGAGCAAATTGACGGATTATACGATGGCGGAAAGTGTGTAAGTATTACGTGCCGCGTGGCACGAAGAACGGAGGTAAAGCCCCATGCACACGAGCAAATTTTCTATGACAAATGATTTGACCTTGTACACTGGTGATCAAATTTTCCTTCATCATTGTCCTTATTAGCATGTGTTCTGGGCATTGGCTTTTGGACAGCGTAACAGCAAGGGCGCCAGGAAGGAAAGCTAGAAAGTTTTCAATTAAAGGCACGTTTAATTATATCATTTGGCTTGGTAGTAGTAGTTTTATTGCGACATACGGCTGAAATGGTAGAGTAGAAAAGGTAGCGAGCTCGCATGAATCATGTAACTGAAAAAGGAGCCCCCTAGTGTCACAATACACTTAAAAGCAGAGAAATTACCTCATCAGCGTACCATAGGATTTTCTCTAAGTACTGTAGACACGGTTGAAGCTTTCTGAGTCGAGAGTTCCTCGAGTCAATAAACTCTTCTATAACGATGGTAAAAATGGCCTTTCCAAATCTTAGCTGACGCGTCAAAAATATGCACCCTTTAGGGATAAAAGCCCTCATTACAATAAACGCTCTTTGAGGGTACATTATTCTCGAGGTCACTGGAGTCACTCTGGCCTTTAGGAACATTACCTTGCGCAGGGGAGTGGACAAGGTCGGCGTTTCTGCATCCACACCACGCCGTAGAATTCTTTGTCCTGGTTAACTTCCTCCACTGTCTGATACATTGGGCAAAGCAGTGTCTCGGGAAGAAAGAACGCTGCTAGGCCAGCGGCTACCGTCAAGGAGCCGAAAATCACCATGGGAAGGGTGGCACTCATTCCTGGTAACTGTGCCTACATTAAATGAAAATATCATAATGGAAATTTATACCATTTCAATGGCTGGTGTAGCTGACGGTAATGTTTGCTTGGAGGCGAAAGAAAAGGGGGCCACGGTCGGCATCCTATCGGCTCGTACTCTTCATCCTCCTTCCTCTTTCGAACATTACCATTTCTTGTCTAGTAGTTATTATTATTATTATTATTATTATTATTATTATTATTATTATTATTATTACTACGTATTATAATGGTATCTGTAAGGAGCTTTTTTAGTGTTACAATTTTCAGCCGATTTCAATGCAGCGTGTAGACCCGAGTTTTTCATACTCGTTTTGCCGATCATTATTCTCCCATGATCTGGCTATTTTCTATTATTGTGGAGAAAATTCGTCCATAGAGTGATTTTACAAAGCAAGTGCTAACTTGGTTAAATATAAACATCCCGTGATACAAAAAAATACTTTTGAAATTTCTTCACCATGGGTCACCTTCATTATTATAACGGGCGAATCAGAGCGGGCGGATTATGGTTGAAAAACTCAGGTCTACCACTAAGACCTTATGAATGTTATTGTTTCAGGAAGTAAATGTTTAAGGATGGTGCCTCCTTTTGTTACTGCGCATACGTTCTGCGCATCTCAGGATATTCGAGATTCTTAAGGAATTTGCCCCCTAATACAAAAATATTTTTGCGCGGTTTATGACTATGTGGAAAAAGCAGCTCTTAGCAAGGGCTATCAGAATCCAAAAAAGAAAATCGGGGGTAACCACGCATTTTTCAGAGATAATTGAGCTTAAATTTGGAGAGAAATTGCCTTACATTCTTTGTATTTTAACGCTTTTTTGGAATCATGGTTGCTTAGTTACCTCTAAAAAATGCGTGGTTGTCCACATTTTTCTTTTTGGATTCCAATACCCCTTGCTAAGGTCTACTTTTTCTCTATATTCATAAGCTTTACAAAAATACATCTGTATTAGGAGGCACCGTCCTTTAATGGACAAATTTCCTTCACCATTGTTGGACCATGGTCGAATCATGCGAATCATCTGCTGTAGCTAACAAACATGATATTTCTGGGACTGACATACTGACATACCAGCATGACCACATAGGGTGCAATGATGGAGCCAATACGGGCACTGGTTGAACAAACACCAATTCCTTGGTTCCTAGCGAGAAACATCACAAGATCATGACAGAGAAATGGTCCTCTCAAGTGAACAATTTATACAACAAAACTAATGATGGACAATTCTGTTGAAGTAAAACGAGATCCTTTAACATGTCGCCCAATAATTTGGTGAGCCAGTACAGTCGACTGGTTTAAGAGAAAGAAAGGAAAGGAGAATTGTTGTTCAATCCGTTTTACTATACCAAATGAAATCCAGCCCTGGGAAGCGACATTTCTTTCCGAGGACGATACTAAATATTGCTTGAACTCGCGTATTGTACTCTAATCACTTGGTACAAATTATAAGATCATCTCGTAAACGTTGGACCTCCTAATTATCTGTGTAATCTCTATTTTTTTCCATGCTAACTAATAAAAGAGAGTCAGTAACTATGGTAGTTGCCATGTCAGAAGAAAAGAAGAACTTGTCTCGGATTACTGACTCGAATTGCCAATATACAACTTTAAAGTGAACGAAATTACCTTCGTAGTATGTAACCAATTTAAGAAATCCCTTCTTTCCTGAAAAAGATTTCACTGAGGCCATAAATGGAATCAAGCCCACGACGCCGCGATGCCAGTGCGTTACTCTGCCAACTGGGTTGCAGAAGTGGGTAACATAATTAAAAAACAAAGCAATTGGCCAAATCGCTTACAGCTGCGAAGATTATTCCGTTCATTCTATATTTAAACTTCGATTAAACTGCAGTTCATACGTGTCTTTCATATATTTTTTTACGTCAAGACACAGTTTTGTTTTACACATGTTACCTGAGCGTTGTGGGGTACAGTTCAGTGGAAAAAAGGTATATATTGGAGAATGATCCGCTTGCCATGAAACGACCAATGAAAGCTAACGCGGTTATAGCGCCCTTTTGATCTAAAAATTGAATAGATGGTTCAAATTAGAAGACTTGTGAAGAAGTATTTAAAGAGGAGGTTAGAAAAATAAGCCAGCTTGTAGTCAGGGTAAACGGATTATCAATACCAAGGAACATCATTTACCTTTTGGAACAGCCAAAACCAGTAAGCAAGTCAAACCACCTGTCACCATTATCAGTGAGTGAGGAATGCGACGACCAAATCTGTTGGTATGTATAGCAAGAGCTATTTAGTTCTCAAGCTAAGAAAATGTAATAATAAATATTTACTCTCTCTTACGGTTGGTTGATCAAGTAGTAGGGTGGTCGGTTAGTCGGTTGGTCCGCTGGTCGGTCGATCGGTCGGTCGGTGGATTGGTGGGTTGGAGATTGGTTGGTTGTTAGGTTGATCAGTTGGTTGGTTAGCTGGCTGGCCGGTTGGTTGGTTGGTAAGCTTATTCATCAACGTAACACTTGCAAACGGTAAAAATAATTAAAGGCTACTCACTTTTGCAGAACAACCCAGAAGATGAGATGGGTTGGTACGTCAGAGAGGTACATAAGAAACAGGTTCAAGTAAGGACTGCCAGACAAGCGGGTGATATACAGCAAGAAACCATAGTACACCATGCTGATAACCATCCTGTGTCAATAAGAAAGAGAAAAAAAAACCAAAAATTCCACGTTATGTCTATTGACAAAAAAGATTCCATTTAAATTGCAAAACATAAACTCAGTAACTACTGAAGGTTTAGTTTTTCATTCTTTATTTGCCTTTATTTATAAACCAGCGAAACAGTACCACTCATTCGATCAGATGTAGAAAATTAGATAAGTATCTATAACTTTTTCGGTACTAACTCTCCACTCCATAGCAACGAAATGAAAATACACCCTATACCTGCCAGCCTTTTTCAGTCACCGAGAAAGGTTTTATATGTATATTTATTATACAGACAAGAGTGTTTTAGTGGAAAATAGACCATTCGTAAAGTTCCTTTCGAAACTACATCCAGGACTCGAGTGGCGTATTTTCCATATCCTCACTAGTGAGGATATCGATGACGTCATTTCCGCTCTTACACTGTTGTTTACGCAAAAATGCTCTTGTCTATATAATAAAAAGAAAATTGCACAGTGTTTTTACCACTCGAAAATAAAATTCATATGTTCGCGCCGCCGTGTAATATCTTCTCTCTATATATATATTAAGTGCCAGGACTTTCTAATATTTGCGACGTTGTTCGAAGATTGCCGGTAAGACCCCCATTTCAGAAGATTAATTTCAAGACGATGCGAACACCAGTTTCATAATATGTTCACTGCTGATGGCCAGTGTAAGAGCCTTGGCGAGACGGCTGGCAATGTTTTACGGCGTTAGAGTTAAGGTTTTGGACACGGAGCAGAATGCATCAAAGTTGACTGATATCTTCAGCCGAATTATGAAGAAAACCACAAAAAATGCTGCGGTATAGCGTAGAACCACTTTCTACAAATTATCATTTAACTTATTTTCTCTGGCGTTTAATTTGGTAGGAAAAACATAAAGTCACTACAGATACCTGGTTATAAATAATAGGCTGTTCATACGCATTTCGGTGTTCAGTTGTTTCACTGGCGAAAAACAAGTCTGATTGTTGACGCGCGGGCTTTTTTTGCCAGTGAATTATTTTCAAATGGTGTAAACGGAGGTCTCTCGAATCACAAGCACACGAAAATTTCCGGAGTTTTCAGAGAATGACTTTACTTGTTTTCTTCAGAAGAAAAAGTTTAGCAACTCAAAGAAGGAACCTACCATTTGCAGCCTTTATGTGTGTGGGGGGGGGGAGACAGGGGGGTATAAACCTACCGCTTCCCGTACCCTTTAATCCCGGTTCCCGCCCTGTATTTTTTGGCTCCCGCCCTTTGCATTTTTTCGATTGCGAAATATTGCGCAATGTTGCATAATTTTTCCCTTTTTCTCCCGCTTCCCGCCACCTTGGCAATCCCGCTTCCCGCCCCCTCTTCTCCCGCCTCCCGTACACCTCCCGCCCCCTTTTCTCCCGGTCTCCCGCCCCCCTGTCCCCCCCTCCCACTTATGTATATCGGCAACAAAGCAAAAAAACGATTGAGAGGAGGAGTGCAAGAGCTATGACAGTTACTTGCTTATGACCTGCAAGAGTTATGACAGCTGCTTGCTTTTGATCGTAAACTCACAAGTTAATTATGATAAACTGAAAATTGAACTTTGTGTTCGCCAAATGTCGTGGTACGTCAGTGACTCGCAAATCAATTATTTGCCTCTGCCTTGGCATCGACAAAGAGTTCGTCTGCTTGCCACAGACAGACAGATCACGGTATTTTGCTGTTTGCTCAACCAATTAATAATGTATTAATAATAATGTATTGATAAATAATTGATTAATTAATTAATTAGCCGATTGATTAATCGACTGATTAATAAAGTATTGAGTAATAATTAATTAATCGATTATTAATGTATTAACTTATTAGCTGCTTTCTTGTTCCACCTACCAGTTCAGGCAAAGGATCGCGGTTCGTTTGCGCAAGCGTGGAGTGCGAAACAGATCCAAGAACAACTTCCTACCAGAAGTGATAACTTTCGATTCCAGCTCACTATGATAACACTCGGTCAGTTTGCTTTTTAACCCATCTGAATCCACCGACAAGGAACTCTTACTAGCGTACTTCATCAGAACTGCATGGGCTTGATTCAAATGACCCTTTGCGGCCAACCATCGAGCAGATTCTGGAAAGATTCTGTGAAGTGAAATAAAACAGTAATTTTTTTCCTGAAATTTTGAAAAAAAATATTTTATAGCAGGCTGGTAGTAGCAAGCGAGGATAATATAAACGAGATAAACAGTTCTACAAGACATTATATTGTTCACACTAATGTGAGTTTGATAAGTTGCGTAGGTGGAGTGAGATCATAGTATTTTTAACCCTATAATCCTCAATATCAGTATACGTATTCTCCTCACTGTTTTCCACATGTTTCTTGTGGAAGAATGTGCTTAAACATCAGGAAATGTTGTTTTTGATGATCATTTCCTTTATTCTCATGACTCTTGTGTTTGATCAAGCAGTGATATTGTTAGAAGAAGTGAGATGCTTGTCAATACTGAGGCTTAAAAGGTTAATGGTCTTATGGTTTAATGGTTGAGATTGACGTCCAATCTCACCCCCTTAGCAAACGAATTTGCACAGACTCTTGAAGTCTTAGAAGTGGATTAGTGTGGACGTGCCGCACTCGGCAAAATAGTTTTTCCTTCCCGGCCCCCAACTTAAGACCTTCTGGCAACCATGTTTCGTGAGATGAGTTTCCAATAACCTTATCACGCAAAAAAACACATCAAGTAGTCACTTAAAAATAACTTACGAGTAAATGGTAAACACAAGAAGCGGCGGAAAACTGCAGATTATTAATAGAGTCCTCCATTCAGGAATAAAGTAGCCAAGCAATGCAATCATTCCTGAGCCCAGGCACCAAAACAGACTTTGAACTTTGTCAACCAGAGTACGGTGGGCGGGGCCCACTAGTTCAAGAGCAAACACGTAGTGAGCCACAAACAAACCAACAGCGAAAGCGGCTGCGCAGAAACGGAGAAAAGCGAAGAATGACAAGCAATCGACAAGCGCTGATCCAAGGCTGAAAATGGCCTGAAAATATACAAATCCAGGAGAGCGTTACATTCATTTTTTAAAGCTGCACTTGTGTCACACGCCCAGCCTAACCCAGCACTTGACTCTGGCTTCTGTAGCATGAAGTACGTGGGAGTATTGCTATTCCTCATTGAATGAGACGTTAAAAACTCTAAAAAAAGATTGCTAAAAGCTTGAAAACAGGACACGAATCTGTGAAGTTCCGATAGCAAAGTAAATTCTTACAGACAACCAAGCTTTCGAGCCAACTCGAGAGAATGTTATTCCTGGGGTTGTTACAATCACTGAGTGAATGATTCACTTATTACCCACTCATCTGCAGTCCTTACGTATGTTCAGTATTTATACTCATGAATATGTTTGTTGTCACATATGTTTCAGGCACTGTTGCATAGCCAAGGCGCCTCACGTTTTTACGCGGAATCCTAGATAGGCGCAAGGGTGCGTGGGAAGGTCGAGGAAAGCGCAGCGGCGCTTTGCTACTGCAAGTAAGCATTCCAGTTTGTGCCTTGTGCCCTCTGTGAAGCATTAAAGTATGCCCTCTCGTCTCAAAGACCCCAGAAGAGACTGGGTCTAAGGCAGTGTTATAAACAAGAACGAAAGGATTATTTATGTTGAATTTGGCAAAAGGGTTACGGACTCGTTGCTTTTTCTATGTGATAGATAAGGACGATACGTACCAGCAATGCTGCACACAGGTAGATACAGAATCGCCGACCGAAGAAATCCGAAGTTGCTCCGAACACAAGTGATCCAACGAGCATTCCAGCGGAATATGCCGCCTGTACATTGGCTCCAGCGTACGCCCGGTCACAAATCAGGTTCCACTGTCAAGGTATTAGTTGTAAAAGGTTCAGACTAGCTAATAAAAGTATCACTGCTTATTATTGATTTCCATACTCCTGCAATTTTCTCAGTACAAACGTCTCATAAAATTGGGTGAAACCTATGTGGAGATCAAGGCTTCACTTACCCTTGCAAAAACAGCCAAGACATCAGCGGAATTCCACGGGAAAATTTTTTCACAAACTTTTGACAAGTTTTCTTTGTCAAACCCTTCTACAACAGCAAATTTCAGTTTTAGACTTGCATGCCAACGTTTTTCTTTTTATCTCTTTTTTTTCAAAAACGTTTGTTGTATGGAAAAATTTGACAATTTTTCTTGTCTTCAAGAGCAAATAACTTTAGAAAGAATCATCAGAAAAGAATAACGTTATAAAAAGTCTTTAAATGGTTTGTCATTCACTGCTAAAAAAAACATTCAAAACGAGCACTTGTAATTCCTGGCTGCAAGTTTAATATTTTTCGAAGAATAACGTTGTGTCTCACCTCACTAACACTACTAGTGAATGGACCATCGAATACATATTCGGTACAGTTGGTACAACATTTGTTTTCTTCGCATGTTACATTAGGTGTCACGCAATGGAACCTTGGGGTGCCAGCGAAAAACACAAGCCCAATGACTTGTAGCGTGGAAGGAAGTATCACCAGCGAGCAAGTTGCGACGTAAAGAACTATCTGCCAGAAGCCAAACGAGCTGATGGATGTCAGAATGTCGTCATAAGTCATCTTGCCACCTTGAGGCATGGTGGGTTTCTGCTAAAGAAAGGCAATAAATCAATCACGAGTTGCAGCAATGCCCATCCTCAGTGCATGAACGGGGCATTTTCTACGTAGTTATCCCTGGGGTAGGGTTTCTGAGCGGCATTTGGCAGCCTGCTTTGTAGCATGCAAAATAAGGCCATCTGCTCATGGAGGCCGTAACGAGACTGCAGCTCATCCTCGTAGAATTGCAAGTGTACATTTTGCTTTTTTGTTATACAGTAAATATATTATTATTATTGTTATTATTATTATTAATATTATTATTATTATTATTACTATTATTATTAGTTAAAGGGAAAGATACCAGAAATATTATTTTAAAAGTAAGCGAGCCTAAAAGTTTATAAGTAAATCTTATTTTCTTCCAAATCACAACTGAAACGAAACATTTGGTTCATTTACACAAGCATACAACGTATGAATTGAGTTGTCTTTGTAAAATTTAGAAGATGATTTCAGCTGCTAAGTCCGTCAAATAAGTAATTTCCTCTTAATGAATAGTCAATTCAAGGCACGCACCTGTTCGCACTTATCAGTCGACAATATAAAGTTCTCTCTGCGGAACCTCATAATTAAAATGCAGGTTCGCTCGCTCGTTCTGATACCTTCAGAGTCCTTTGTTCTCAGTTCAGCTATTTCCAGTGATTTAAACCTTTTATCGAAATTCTGAGCTACAGCTATTCAGAAAATTATAATTTTTTGCACTAGTGAACAAAACTACTTTAATTCAAGTTGACATATTTTTGGATCCTAGAACAGCTGAGAATTCTTATTTCCGACACACTAATATTATTTGTTTTCCTGTTGTGTAAACTCTTTAACCTCGAGAAATCACATACACCTAATTGCAATAACGTTGTCATACAAAAATGGAAAAAAGAATAAAGAAAAAAGCTAAATAGGAATTAATTAGCCCTGCAAATTATTTCTTTATCTCTATATAATTCTCAAAGAAATTATGGACGACGGTGTGATACTTCAATTTGATGTCAAATGAGTTGAAACAAGTTAAATTGGCCACCTAAAAAACCTTTTGAGCCTTAACCCTTCGTCTGAGCTATTCCCTGAATGTAGTTAGCGTACCTAATTTATTCCTATTTGGGTATTTTCTTTTCCCTTTTTTTCATTTTTGTATGACAACGTTATTGCAATTAGGTGTAAATGCAAGCCTAAAGAACTATGTTCAATTGATTTGTACACGTACAAATGTAAATGACTTGGAAACTGTGATCATTCAGAGAACTTTAAAAAGTGGTTGTCGTGTTCTGCCTACAAATCTGTCCCGTAGTAGAATGAATGTTCACTGCACAGGTGCAACTAGCCATAAGAATACAGAAAAGTACCACTTCTCTGCCTGGCCTCAGTTCGCCCGGAATTAACCTTTGGTAGCCGATACGTTCAAGACTACTGATGAGCAGGGAACTTGACTTTTTTAAACTCGGCGAACGCGTCAGGAAAAGACGGCTTTTGAGGTGCTGATTAAAAAAAAAGCATGCAAATTCAAGTGATAAGCACTGATAAAGCACGTGCTGCGAGTTTATTGAATGACTTTAACACACTTTAGAAACCGAATCGATTTTATCAGTTTTCAAAACCAATCTGTCAAATACCGGACATGCTCTTCGTGAATAGTCACGATCAGGAACCCATTTAATACTTGTCACGATTTTGATCAAGCAGCGCACAACTCACAAAAACACGGTTTATTTGTCTACGGAAACCAAGAACTACTAAAGTTTCAAATCTTTTTTCGTTAACAAGGGAAAAGGGGAGGGGGGAGGGTTGAGAGACTATAGCCCCCCGGTAAATTCTTCAGAATTTCTTGTTTTATTTGATTTCGCCATTTCACCATTTCGCCATTTCGTGTTGTACTCGTAAACACGCCCGAGAGAGTGTGGCTGTACACAAGCTATTGTTATGTAAATTAACTGTGGGAGCGGTTTTTAAATTGAATACTAAATGAATGGTCTGGGTATTGTTTCCCATAATTTTAAACTTGAAAATTATGAAATTCTTATTAACAAAAGTAAACCGCATTAAAACCTCTACTCAGCTATCTACTGGCCAAGTGGGAAGTGAAAACAAGAGCCTACCGTTCCTAGAGCGTCTGAACAGGACAATTACAATGAGGAAACTGTTATGCTCTGTGAAACAGGATATCAAGTAACTTTGTCCTTGAAATAGGAGATCTGAACGTGCGACCTGCAGTGTACTTGGAAAATTAACGATTTCTTAATACACCTACCTCAAAAATGAAACAACAACATAATAACCTAACAAATATTACGTAACTCAGAATGAGTATCAAGGTTACATAAGCAATCTGGTTGTAAAACGCTATAGCTAGGAAAATTAAATCGCTTTGCAATTAAAACTAGCAATGCAACGCTATGCTGTCGTGTAACCTTTGTTATTCTGTATCAGCTGTATGCTCGCCATTCAAATGTACAGTATCAGACGTCTGCGTGCATGTTAATTTTTGTTTAAATTGAACAGTAGACTCACGCTATCTCGAGCACGCCGAGAGAAACCATTATGGCAGTTCGATATAGCCTGTGGTAAATAATTAAACAACACGAGTTTCAGTTTGAGTAACCGTTAGTGGGAGAATTCGAGATAGCGGGCGTCTGCTGCCCATACTGGAAAGGACTTCACAACTTAACATACCTTGGGGTTCCACTAGGCAAGCTTACAACGGTCTTACAACCGCCGCGATCTTTCCATTGACTATGAGATCGTTGACGCCTAACCAAACATCCTAAATTGGTTTTTGAAGCAAACAATTCTTTTGTTTATAAGGTTGAAACATTTGAATAACAAATTATAGAACAAGGTCACCCACCCAACCAATAAGGTTCCTGCATTTCGATGCTTTATATTCCCATAAACTGTCTTAAGATCCCGGGGGATCACTTAAGGGAAGTTTACGTGGGTTAAGACAAAATCCGTTCATTTCGCTACCCGGTTTAAGACAAGAGACCTTTATATTTTGCCTTTAAATACATTAGTATACTTTATCTCAGAGCATACTAATGAGGCTTTGTTTTCCTTTGCCTGAAAGCCTCATTAGTATGCTCAATTCAGAGCATACTAATGACTAAGTAGAACTTATTATTTGTAATTAAATCGATAAAAATAACAACGATAGGTAGGTAGGAAGCGATGATGGCGATGTCGAGCCAATTTATTCTACACTTTTTTGTCTTTTAATAAAAAATGCAGTCTTTCAGTGTATGGATAGCAGCAAACTGCTCGAAAGAAAAGCCATTAACTCATCTTATAATCATTCTGTTCACGTTCGATATTATCAACAATCATGCCATTCCTTTTAAATGAACAAATAACCATTGGCAACACGCATAATTCAGATCAAAGAGAGATGCTTAAACTAAGAATGGTTTAACTGGTTCTAACCGAAAGAGAGACTTGTTTCTCCAATTACAAGTGTTGTACTTGAACAGCTCGACTCAATAGTTTCTTTCGCATCGCTAACATCAATCTTCTTGGCTTTGTCTGCGGGCTTCCATCTGGTACATCTTCCAAGAAGTCGGAAACATCAGCCGCGCTTCAAAACCTAGCAAATCTTGGGTGCAGTTACTGCCCCAAAATCATCAATTTCTGTGTAAAGGTTCCTGCTCTGTACGCACTAATTGCGAAAACCGAGTGAAACACTCATAAAACATTGCAACACGAAGCTACTTGTAAAAGTAGGGCATCTATCGTAAACAAAGTAGCAACGAGTCTCTAAGGTGCGAAGGGCCTGCGGCTCGGAGAAACGACCTGTCGCTTTTGGCTCAAAAATAAATTCAGCTGATTCTTTTTCCACAAGTAAAATTTAGCAAGCTGTATCTAAAAATATATGTTTTGGGGTTTGAATTTGCATAATAAGGAATATCATTAAATATATCTTTTGTTTAACAGCAATAATTTCAGCCCATAAACTGAATTACTATTTAACAAAAAAATTTCAAGAATATAATTGTACATCAAAAAGGAACAATAATAAAATTTCCATAATATTTCTAAAACAACTACATACATAACTACGTATAAGGTAATAGAACGTTAACAAAAAAACCCATAAAGATATAACGCGATACAAAGCCTAAAATAAGAATTAAGTATAGCAACGTCTACAACGTTGCCTGTGCTGTGCAAAAAGGTATAAAAGATTTCAGATATCTTTGGGTTTTGATATGAGGAAGCTGATATTTCCTAGGTGCTCTAAAATTAATTGCATAGTATGACGTATTGGGTTCCAGCAAATGGAGGGCGAATTTGTTTAATTTGACTATCTTCCTCTATTGAGCTAAACAGCCCCATACACTGTTCCTTCCCTTCTCCTCGCTTAAAGGTTCGTATTAATGTAGATTCGGGAAGATGATTCTCAGGGCACCTTCTTGAATCCTCTCGATGTCATCGGTCAAATACTGTGGCAGGCTATAGTGAAAAGTCTCGCAAGCGTACTCTGAGATGGACCTTATACATGCGTAAAAAAACGGGATTCAAGATTTCTAATCTAGATCAGCGCACCTAAGCAGCCTTAATAAATAAGGACGCTTAGAAGCTTTTTGTACTATGTTGCTATAAGTTGTTGACATGCGCATTCTATTTGAAACTATCAGTTATTGTCATACCTAATTTTTGCTGAAGTTACAAGCTTAAAACATTGCTCATTTCATTTTACAAGGTCTACATCACTCTTTTGGACCTCTTTCTCTCAAAAATTTATCCTTAATTCTTACACTTTAAAGGTTCCTTCATTTCAAGAAATTCTGTTATTCGAGAAAAACGGTCTTAAAGATAAGGGAACGAATTGTAGACAGTTTATCCGTCTCTCATTAGTTCAAAAAACTATTGTCAAATTCAAGTTCCCACACTAAAAATTATACAACAATAGCCATCGTTTCTGTGAGATTTGTAGCCTGTTCCAGGCGTTCAGATAGTGGAGCGCGAGCGAAAATATAGCGAGCGAAAGAGCGGGGAAAAAACGAGGGGACCTCGCCCTCTTAGTCTACCCTCGTTTTTTCCTGCTCTTTTGCTCACTATATTTACACACGCGCTCCTCTATCTGAACGCCTCCCCTCGTTTTTTCCCGCTCTTTCGCTCGCGCTCCACTATCTGCAGCTGAACGCCTGGAAGAGGCTACGAGATTTGGGTGATGTATTGTCGGCTAAAACTCGGACCTCAGGTCTCTCTCCTCGGTCAGGTGTTTCTCCACAGTAGTACCAGATGTTATTTTACAGAGCGGCGGAGGGGGGAAGGGGGGATGGGGTAGTGTTCTAATTGAGGTTTGTTTGTGAGCATTAAATAAAGGTAAACAATTGCTGCTATGGCCGTTGCTATGGAAAAGTCACATACTGCCGATTAGATTTCTTAAATTTCACTGCTTTAATAATGGCAATCGAGTGAGATTATTTCAAGACAGCATTGCCATTTTAAAAAAAGTGACTTCTGTAAACGAACATCATCTTTTTTGAGTAGAAGACCACCTTAAATGCCCCGTTGGCTTCTTTAACCTGTATGGGAAGGGCGAAGCTATGTTTAAGAGAGCCTCTAGTTTCTGAACGAAGCCTTTGTTCTGTAAAAAATGCGCCTGATAACAAGCAATGATGTATTTTGCATTTACATTCACGAGTGGCTCATAGAGACCTTTCATTAGGGAGTGCACATCGCTACTCTAGTGTTCTCGAAAGCAGAACATCCTGAAGAATATGATGCTCTATTAAACTGACTTAGGCTTGCAAAATTAGTGCTTCCGTGGTCCTGCAGTCCCGTAGTCGATGAAATAATTAAGACTGAGTTGACCCAAGTTAACCCCCTGGTAAAACTAGTGTTGCCCAGTTCCTGCAGCCCTGTAGTCGATGTCTCTTACTCAACCGAAAAGTTATATTTTTCGCTTGGCACGTTTAAAGAACGAAGGATGTGAAATCAGGTTTTTGCGATCTGTTGAACTTCTTGAGGAGAGCAGGCGGTTGTACAGAGGCTGATTGAACAAAAGTTGTTGTTATCGATTGTTATGTAAATTATCAGTGTAAATTTTAAATTGAATAATGAGTGGTCCGGGTATTGTATTCCATAGTTTTAAACTTGAAAATTATGGGAATAAACTGCATTAAAAAGTCTACTGGCGAAGCGGGAAGTGGAAGTTGAGTCCTATAAAGAAGAGCCTACCATTCCTTGTGGGTTACAAAGTAGAAACAACACGCCTGATAGCTAACAAATATTACTTAACTCAGAATGAGCAATAAGCATAAGCAATCTGGTTGCAAAACACAAGCGTTAGAGGAATTAAATCACTTTGTGATTAAAACGATCAATGCAGTGTATGTGGTTATGTAACCCCTGCTATCCTGTATCAGCGCTATGCTCGGCACCATTCAGATATACAGTAGACTCACCCTATCTCGAACACGTTGAGAGAAACCAAAAGAGGCGGGAAAACGGCAGTTCGTTATAGCCAGTGGTAAATAACTAAACAACACGAGTTTCAGTTTGAGTAAACGCTAGCGGGGGGATTCGAAATAACGGGCGTCTACTGCCCATACTAAAAACGAATTTACAGTTCAACATACCTTAGGATTCCACTAGGCAAGCCTACAACGCTCTTACAACCAGTGTCACGACCTTTCCAATGGCTATGAGGACGCTGACGGCGAACCAAAGATCTTATATTGGCTGTTGAAGCAAACAGCTCTTTTGTTTTAAAGGTTGGAACATAAGATTGACAAATTAAAAGAATGTTTGCCTTATCTTTCCTAGGGAACCGATCAGATTTGAACACGTTGCCAGTGTCGGGATGGTCGAGTTTCGAGATCACCAAGACCGCTGAATGAAAATACTAGAGACGCGCAGTTTTACATGGTAATCTAAAGTAATACATGCGCAAAAATCACGCAGCAGGAAAATGCTAAATCAAAAATAGAACATAGAGCTGTGAATAGTTCATCTTCTCACTGGTATTTTGTGAATATTCTACTTCAGATTGACACCAGCCCTGTAAAAACGCAGGCATCGCTGATATTTTGCCTCTTTATCCAGCGGATTTGTGAACTCGAAACTGAACTATTATAACTACAATTACAACTCTGAAAGGCATTGTGTAATGACGGACCACATTTTTTTCTCGTTTTATCACCCTGTCACCGGCTTACGAGGTCACTGGTAGATCGCAGTAGCTAATGATCAGTGGCGTCAAAAGTAAAACGAACGAACTTTCTCGAATTAATTTTGCTTTGTAATATTTCGTCCACTGAGATGTGCCCCAGGCAACTGGTGTGATAACCTTGGTTGCATAGCACGTATAAAATTTAAGGTCTACGAGGGTTTGTAGTGGAATTTAACGGACATCTTTAGGAGCCAGAAATAAAGACGAAAATCGGCAACGAAAATGCCTCAACTCTCTTCCGGGATTTAATTGTGGTGGTTATGTTGTGTATTTGGCCGTTTCAGTGCGATGCCAGTGATTTTTAGTTTGCTGTCGTCCTGTTATAGAAATACACCACTGCAACCACAATAAATAAATCACAGGGGCAAGATGAGACATTTTTGTTGCATGTTTTGTCATTTCTGATTACTAAACAAAATTTTCAGTTGAATTCCTATCCAACCCATTTACAGTGTAATTTACGCTGGCAACCAGGGCCGGGTTATTCAAAGCAAGGTAAAGCTAACCTAGGAGTAGCGTCAATTTTGAATTCACTTTTATGGCTTAACGACGTGGATTCCTGTAAATTAGTTTTGTTTGTCAATTCGACTTTGGCCACTTTCAAACTTACACAGTAAACCAGCACTAGAAACGCTTTTAAGCCAAAGAAACAGAGACCCTACACACCTCTTAACCAAGCCGGTTAGTATTAATCAGGGCCAGTATCACACCAGTAAATGAATCAATGTTACGGGATTAGTTTATAGAGAGACTGTGGTGCTGCGTCGGTGGGAAAATGAAACACAAAAATGTGGATCTATCAACTGAGTTTTTAAGGTAAATTCCTCACCGTTAAGAAATTCGAAAGCTGACACTTCGAGAGTTAGCTCACGGGGAGCCCAAACACTTAATCATTGTTAATTTTAGCGATATTATGATCAGTTAATAAAAATATAATAATTTGCCTCTGTTCCTGTGTCTCCTTTGAGTTGTTTTGGAAGGGATTTACATCAGAGCGAAGACGGTTTTTTTCAAAACGGCTCAAAGAAGACACAGAAACAGAAGTAAATGAACATATTTTTATTAGCTGATCAGGCGGTGTGTTGCACTGTAAAATGAAAAGAGCTAATTTGGCCCCAAAAATGGGGCCGAAACGGGTGAGTCCAGATTGGTACTGCTCTAGGGCCAATTCAGCCTCACTGAAATGGGGCCGTTTCAGTATCAGTTTTTGGGGCTAAATCGACCCCTATATTGGGGCCAAATTAGACCATGTGAAGGGTCAATATGGAAAACAGCAGTGCCGTTTTGGAATTTTAAGTGGCCAAAACAGCCCCCTCAAATTTTAGCCCTCTTGCAAATGACCCCTCAAAATAGAGCCAATTCAGCTCCATGTTGGGCAATTTCAGAAGTTGAATGGTCTTTTCTGTTCCTGCAGACTTCTTCCCCTGTTGGCAAATAATGAAACCAAACTCAACTTGCAGCTTTCAAACACTCATTTATTTGGTTATTGTACATATACCTTCTCAAACCGTATAACAATCAAGTGAATTACAGTTTTGAAGACTCCTGTGGTATACCATACATGACAAACTGTAAAATCTGTAAACTTTTATAACAATTAATGTATTTCCACCTAATGCAACATATTTTCCACTCTCATACCCAACTGGTATATACCCCAATCACAGTACACACAGCAAAAAGCCAATAACAGCAAATAACAATTATGAAATTAGGATTATAAATACTTTGGAACACTGCATCTGTTGTAATATGATTAAGCAATGCCTCAAAAAGAAGGGATACCTCAGCATAAAGCTTCACACCCAATGGGCATATACCTCAATCACAGTACAACACAGCAAAAAGCCCAAGACAGAAAATAATGAGTATGAAATTAGGAATGATAAATACTTTGGAACATTGCATCTGTTGTAATATGATTAAGCAATGCCTTAAAGAAGGGATATCTCAGCATAAAGCTTCACACCCAACTGGCATATACCTCAATCACAGTACAACACAGCAAAAAGACAAAACAGAAAATAATAATTATGAAATTAGGAATGGTAAATTTTTCGGAACATTGCATCTGTTGTAACATGACTAAGCAATGCCTTAAAGAAGGGATACCTCAGCACAAAGCTTCACACCCAACTGGCATATACCTCAATCACAGCACAACATAGCAAAAGCAAATACATGTAATATGAAATTA